>PVJC01032151.1:0-20097 GCA_004026665.1 Murina feae
CCCACTCTGATTTGGATTAATCCTGGAGTCCGCGCGTGTATTAAAGCTGTGATTTCTCCACCTCTTCAAAGCATCGCTTAGTTTTTGTGGTCTTTCTGCAACACATGAACAGTGAAAATTGAGAAGTCTTCTACGTTCTGTTATAAATCCATCCATTACCCCTTTCTCCTTACCTACCCGTCTCAGGAAGCCGATCTACACAAGGTCATGTGAAATCCTTTGCAAAATCTACAGACCTTGATGCAGGCCTCGTCTGATTGGCTGCTCTGTGCTGTGTGACATTGATGCCCGTTGGCTTCTGGGAAGCACCCTTCCCTCTGTCTTCCCTTTCTACCTCTCTAGCTTATCCTTTTCCGAATCCTTTGCTCTTCCCCAACCCCATTCCCAAATGTCTGAGTCCCACAGAGCTCTGTTCTACCCTCTTCCCTTCTCACTCCGATCCAAATTCATGGCTCCAGCAGCTGCCAATCAGCTGATGACTCCCAGATCTTATCTACAGCCCAATATCTTTTCTGAGCTACAGATATGTATCCACAGCTGCCTTCTCAGCTCCTTTGGACGTTCTAAAACTGCGCTCACCATTTTTCTCCACAGATCTTGGACGATTTTATTGGCAAGCAATGATGGGACCGGTATAGTGTTTCAAAGTGTATACTTTGGAATCTCATAGAGCTGGGCTTCACTCCCAGATACACCACTTAACTAGCGATGGGGCCTTGGCCAAGTTACCTAAACTTCCAATTTCCTCATCTGTAAAATGGGGATAATAAAAATACTCACTTCCTAAGATGGGCATTAAGAGGAAATGAGTTAATACAATAGCATTCCGCACAATGCCCGGCACACAGGAAATGCTCGATAAATGTTCAGCTGTTATTTTTATTATGCATCTCAGCACCTTCCCCACTTGAGCCACACTGAGTTCTTAGCATTTCTTCCAGACAACAGGCCCTTTCATAGCTCTAGGCCCTTGTCCTGGTGTAGGATGTTCTTCATACCCTGCTCTGAGACAAACTCCTACTCCCCCTTGCCCAGACCAGTCATTGTCACTTAGTAGAGAACTGTGCCTGAAGGCTGGTCGACCTTAATTCCCCTGAATAGTCGGGGGAGCTATTCACCCATCATTTAAATGGAGACATTGATAGTTAGCGCAGCCCTTCACCTCTGTTACTGATATGAAAATTCTTGTTGCCTCTTTGTTGTTGGAGTTTCCTGCCCTTAGAATAAGGATGTGGTTGTTTTCCCCATTGCCTTAATAAAAGCTTTAAGCAAGACCGGTGTGGTGGGCAATCTTACCCACTAGTGGAAAGATGCCACGCCTTGTCTCCATTATTCTAAATTAATTCTCTTCTAGTCTCTCTCTCTCCATTTTGCGTGCGGCCTCCTCCAGAACTCAAACCCTGAATGGGAACCCTGAACCACGCGGGACGTGTAAGGGGCTCCCACACCCCTGTAGACCAAGTCCAGCGGTCACTGCCCTTATAAGAAGTTAGAAGCTCCTTTCTTTGTTCTCATAGAGCATTTTGTACCCTGGCCATCACATTTATTACACTGAGTCGTAACTAACTACCTCTCCAGCCTCATCTCTCACTGTTTCTCCCCTCACACTCCGCTCCCACTACATACAAGTGCCCGGCAGCCACATGCTTACTATCTCCATACCCTTCCTTGTGCCGTTTGCTCTGCTTGGAAGGCCTTTCTTTTCAGGGCACATGATTCTCTAAGGAGACGCGTCCTCTGAGGTTAGTTGTCCTTTCTTGGTTGTCCTCCCTAGCGACTTCAGTGAGTTTCTATAATACAACGCACTATACTCCATTTTCAATGCCAAAATCATCTGTCTTCTCCATTAGATTTTATTGTGTTTTATCCAGAACACAATGTTCACGGGTCATCCCCTATGTACCGGCACTGTGCTGGGTACTGACTTACATGAATGGATGAATGAATTTTCTGTTTCAATGCCTCCCTCCTTCCAGACTGTATCCTTCTTGGAGGCACACTGAAGATACTGAGTGAATGAATAACATGAAAGATGATGGGAACTGTCACAAAAAAAAATCCACTCATGGCCATAGGCTGGGCATTAGCGCATTGTAGTGTTACTCATTCCACAAACATTTAAGGAGAACCTACTATGTATCCTACACTGGTACTGAGCAAGATGCCTCACAGTCTAAGGGGGAAGACATACCAAGGAAAACCTAGCTTCATGGGGGAGCATGACCAGTGCCATGATGGTGTTTACAGAGGGAGACGAGGGTAGGGTCACCTTTCTAGGCATGTGACCGGGGCATTTGTACAGGGTCCCGCACTCAGAAGGCCTCCATGCTTGATTTTATTCTCTGCCTATTGCTGTCTTAAAATTCTTAATACCTTCACCCTTGAACTCGTGTTTTGTAAGTGACGACTGATGGGAAATGGGGCACATACATGAGCAAAGGAGCTACTTGCAATTTGCAAGCCCAACACCGTTCCTCGCCATCCCGTTATCATATGGCCTCCTTGATGCCCTATGAGAGCAGAACCCCACCACAGCTGTGCCACATGGGAGTTCAGTAAGACTCACAGAGTACCAGGCAAGTGTAACATCTGCGGTTGAGTCAGCAGGGGGCGCTGGCAGCCCTGAGAGGCCATGCTTTCTGTTTGAACCAGAACCTGCTTCAAATGCAGAAAGAAGGCAATGATGTTCTAGGAAAATCAAACAACCTCAAAAACTTTCTTACTAGCCTTTCTTATTAGCTAACAACTTCTGCTGAAAGTGATGACACAGAAGAAAGGGAAAGATAAAGCAACTTGTAGTTCCTTGTTCCAGTCCTCTGACTCATCAGTAAGTCAAACTCATCTTCACACCCACATCCAAATCCACGGCAAGTCCTAAGTCAAAAGTGGAGAACGTTGGTGGAAAGCACGCATGTCAAGGAATGAAACACGGCAGCTGAGTTAGTCTTGCGTTGCATTTCCACTCCTGTGGTGCCTGAGCAATGAAACACGAATTGTATAATTTTTTGACTCTGCATGTGAGCTAATGCCCTTATACTTGCATTTAAAGTTGGCATTGCACAATATAAAAGTAAACGGCACAATTCATTCCAATAATTATACCTTTTAATTATTTACGTTTTGTACAAAGACTGACATTAAACAGAAAATACAACACACAGTGACAAATGGTGAGAGAGACCTTGGAAGAAAGGAAAAAGCTTGAAAATGAGGTATCTGTATACAGCACATTTCGAATAAGGGATCCTGTAAATTATGTAACTGGCCATGACGGAGAGAGGAAAATTTTAAACTCGAGGAGTGGGTGTGAAAAGTATCTCAGTGGTCCCTTGGCCAAGCCTCTCCTGCTTACACTGCCCACCAATTGCATGTGAAGCAGCTGAGAACTAAGAGGGGTCTCAAGGTCACCCTGGACACAGTGGATAAGCCAGCACTAGTGAGGAGGAAGGCTGGTTCTGCAAGGCCATTAAACCAAACAAAGCCCTGTCCCCTGGTAGGTAAGGCGAGGGAGCCTTGTTTTTGAGCCCTGTATCTGGGGGAAGGGTAGGTGAAAAGAATTCTCCCTTCAGGGCCTTGGGGGGAGGGAGTATATTTGCAAATCAATGAACTCGAGGGGCACCTATAAAGCAAGGTTCTCGAGTGCTACCCCACTCTGATTTGGATTAATCCCCGAGTCCACGCGTGTATTAAAGCTGTGATTTCTCCACCTCTTCAAAGCATCGCTTAGTTTTTATGGTCTTTCTGCAACACTAGAGCCCAGGTTTCCTGACCCCATTCCTTCTTTGTCTAGTGACCCACACATAATACGTGCTCTTTTTTTTTTTCTGTCAAAAATCCCACCTTATGACTTGTAAATAAGATCCTCCTTTGCAAGTGATGCCATCCAATAAGTACAAGGGGGATGACACGCAATGTGCTGTGGTTTTCACCCAAGGCCAGAAAGGCTTGACCAGTACTCGGTTAAGAGTAATAAACCATGTGCAGGGGAGAGTCAAATGGTCAGTGTTTTAGTCCTCATCTTTCTGGGCTTAGCAGCAGTATTTAATCGCTCGCTCTTCCTTCCGACACTTGATTCTCTTGGTTGCCCATGTTCACCTCCCTCAGTCTCCACAGCAGGTGCCTGCCCACCTTCCTGACTTTGTAACGCCGAGATGTCCCAGGAGCAAGTTCTCCAGTCTCTTCTCTTTGTCTGTCCATGTTCATTCCTCTAGCGACCTCATCTAGTCTAATGACTCAACACCACAGACATGCTGATGACTAAGCTATATTTCTAGCCCGACCTCTCTCTGAATTCCTTCTAACATATCCGACTGACTGCTTGACATCTGCACTCTGATACGTAATAGGAAACACTCATTTAATATCCAAATCTAAGCCTTTGAATAACCCTCAACTCCCAACTGCTCCCCACCCAATTAATGGTGGCTTGATCCCTCTAGTTGCTCAGGTCAAAACCTTAGAGTTGTCCTGACTCCTCCTCATCTTTCACTCTTCACAGTCAATGCAAGGGCAAATCCTAAAGGCTCTGCCTTCTAAGTATATGCAGAACCCAACCCTTCCCTACCACTGTCTCTGCCTAGCTGTGCTCCAAGTCACTGGCATCACTTACCTGGATTATTCCTGTAACCGATGAACTGGTCTCCCCATTTTGGCTCTTATCTCTCCTTGAGCCAGAATGATCTTAAACCACACGTCAGACTATGTCATCCCTCTGCTCAAAACCTCCCTTTCTCATCTGACTCTGAAAAGCAGCCCAAACCTTACAATGACTATAGAGCCTGTAGCATCCAGTCCTGGGGCCTCTTGGACCTCAACTTTCACTTGTCCCCCTTGCTAGCTTACTCTGTTCCAGCCTTGTGGCTTCCCTGCTAGTCCTCCAGCTCCCCAGGACTCTCTCACTTTTCTCCTTTTTGTACCCTTCCCCAGAAAGGGCATCCTATCTAATAAAAGAGTAATATGCAAATTAGGTGTCACTCCATCACAAAGATGGCCACCCCAGTCCGGCTCAGCCCCACCACTGAAGTGGTCAGGCCTGTTAGCCAGGCAGGTGATGGGGGGCCCAAGGAGCAGAACAGACAATCAGAGGGGGCTGGGGGTTCCCTGCCCAGGCCAGAGGCCTTTGCCAGAGGCCTCAGGCATGGGCAAGGGCAGAGCCAGTGATCAGAGGGGGCAGGGGCAGAGTTGGTGATTGGAGAGGTATGAGGGTGCCCTACCCAGGCATAAGGCCTGGGCCAGAGGCCTCAGGCCTGGGCAGGGGCAAGGCTGGAGATCACAGGGGCCTGGGCTCTGTAGAGCCAGTGATCAAAGAGGCAGGGGTGTAGCCTGTGATCACAGGGGTCTGGGCACTGGTGGAGTTGGCAAAGCAGGGATCTGGAGGTCCCCTGCCCAGGCCTGCAGCCTTGGCCAGAGGCTCAGGGTGGAGCCAGCAATGGCAGGGGCCTGGGAGTCTCCTGCCCAGGCCTGTAGCTTTGGCCAGAGGCTGTAGTGGTGCAGGTGCTGGTGATTGGAGAAGACTGGAGGTTCTCTGCCCAGGCCTGTAGCCTTGGCCAGAGGCTGTAGTGGGGCAAGGGCAGAGCCGGCAATGACAGGGGGAAGGATCAGAGCCAGTAATCGCAGAGGCCTGGGCTCTGTGAAGCTGGTGATTGGAGGGGCTTGGGGGTCTTCTGCCCAGGCCTGCATCCAGCCAGAGCTTACAGACCTGGGCAGGGATGGATCTGGGATTGGAGGAACAGGGGTGGAGCCGGTGATAAGATGAACTACAGAGGAAACACCTTTTCTGACCGCTCATTGGCTAAGCTCCCTGTATGCCACTAGTAATATTCTTAGTAACTTGGGTAATAAGAATCCAAAAAGACAATCTAGGGTTTTTCCACCACATTCCTGGAGAATAAAATGAAGGTCCACTGCTGGAGGGCTAAGAAATGTCATATCCTGCCCTAGCCGGTTTGGCTCAGTGCATAATGCCTCAGCCTGCCGATTGCAGGGTCTGGGTTCAATTCTGACTAAGGGCATGTACCTATGTTGCAGGCTCCTCCCTGCCTGGGGCCCTGGTCAGGGCATATGCAGGAGACAACCAATCAAAGTGTTCCTCTCACTTTGATGTGTCTCTCTTTTTTTCCCTTCTCTTCTACATTCTCTAAAAATCAATGGAAACATATCCTCAGGTGAGGATAAAAAAAAATACAAAGAAAGAAAGAAATGTCATATCCTAAGAAAGACACATCTTGAAAATGCCTAAAGAAAATTGTCATTTTTTCATGGTAGGACTGGAGTCCATGTTGATGAAAACACCTAGATAGCTGTGGTGACTGGCAGTGGCTGCAGTAGTGGGGTGATGGGGCTGGTGCCTTCCCCTGATCAGCCTGGTTGGCTCCCACAAAAGGAGGCCAGACTTTGGCTTAGCTATCAGTAGGACACCCCCTGAGAGCTTCTAATATGTGAGTGGGGACAGGCTGGGCTGAGGAATTCCCCTCGCCCCGAGTGCATGAATTTTGTGCACCAGGCCCCTTGTCTTAATAATAAAAGGCTAATATGCAAATGGTTGTTATGTGTGATCAGCAGGAGGCTTCATCACTCTCCCAACAGGGCTTGAGTGGGGTGGTGCCAGCTGGGTCTGGGTCTCATGGGATTTTGAGGCATGAGTGGGTGGGCGGGGACTTGACTCTGGATCCTGCAGAGCGCCTTAGACTCTGACAGAAGGGAGATTTTCATATACATTTTACTAATTTTCTTTCATCTCAGACACTTCTATTATGGAGAAAGGGCAAATAGCAATATTAAAATATTTCCTCTAATTAATCCCCTTTTAATGTGCACGAATTTTGTGCACTGGGCCACTAGTCTTTTATAAGTGATATTAGGGGTCTTCAAGGGTAGTTTTCACCATATGCATCTTTTTTGTCTTAGTCTCATTCTTTAGAACTAAATATCATGATAACATAAATTCCTCCCTTCCTTCCCTCTCTTCCTCCCTTCCCTTCCCTTGCCTTCCCTTCCCTTCCCTTCCCTTCCTTCCCTTCCTTCCCTTCCTTCTTTCCCTTCCTCCCTCCCTCCTTTCCTCCCTCCCTTCCTTCCTTCTTTCCTTCCTTCTTTTTCCTTCCTTCCTTCCTTCCTTCCTTCCTTCCTTCCTTCCTTCCTTCCTTCCATGATTTGTACCTATTGGAAGCTGCTAGTACTTTCCAGGAAGTAGCAAGTCCCTACAGAACTAATGTAAAAGGGACTGACTGAGAATGGAATCAGGAACACCCAAACATAACACAGAACACAAAAAATACTTTAGATAAGCCTATTTGGGATTGAGGGCAGGGAACGGAAGAAGAAGCATGGTTTTGGGCTTCACACTGTCCCTCTGCCCTCCAGGATCTTGCTGCCTGCTCCATGCAAGGCCTTGGTGTTCAGATGCCGCTGGGGATCACCCCCCTGGATCCACAGGGGCCAAGCTCACGGTGCCCCATGTTTCTAGAAACCACATCATTGTGAGGACTCACCCTTGTATTTCCCACACTGTTAGTCCTGGAACACACCAGGGACTTAATGCAAATAGTTGGCATTTATTGAGCTCTCACTATTACATACCCAATCTGGGTTACTTGATATACTCTCTCAAAAATTACATAAGGCAGGTATGGAAATCTATATTTTACAAATAAGGAAACTGAGTCATAGACAGATTAAGTCATTTCCCCAGGCTTATAGATCTGGGATTTGAAATGAGGTTCTTGGACTCTAGGGATAGTCCTTTTAACCACCATCCTGCCTTCCTAACGATGTGTCTAATAAATAAATGAATGATGAAGACATCAGACCTGCCTGTATGAAGGCCCTGTCAGAAGATATTTCTCTAATAAAATGGGAGAGGGATGAGTAGGAACTCAGTCATTCACATGATCAGCTTGTCCTCCCTTGTGAGCCAGCAGGCTGGCTTCAGTTAGGGCCAAAACTCTTTGGGGAAGAGAGAAACTGAACCATGGGGTCAGTTCCAGAATTCTCTAACAGATCCATTTGGCCCCAACCTCCAAGTGAGGTTCATTCTACACTCCTTGGCTCTGCAAACCTCTAGTTTGGAGTCATAAACACTAGGGTTGCACAAAGAAGGCAGCAGGGAAAGAAGAAGGAGCTTTGAGGGAAACCACTCTATCCTCTTGCAACAGTGAGAGTACTCACTAGAATGATGGCAGAATAGTTAAAAGTAAAAATGATGATGATGATAATAATAATAACAATAATAATGATAATGGTAGGCATACAGCTTTCTAATATCCATTCTCCCCTTCTTCCATGGATAGAAACCTACTAATCTGTAGTTGTATATATCGCTGCCACAAGTCAAGGCTATGACTCCCAGGCTTTTCTCCCAGTTAAGTTCTGGGTAGGAATCTTCTCTCAAGGGCAGGTGTGTATTTCCAGTTTGTGGCAGGCACAGTCGGGCATCCTTTGCTGTTCCCCCTGATCCCTCCACAGGACTTGAGTCTCCTCTGTCTGGTGAGAAGACAGATTCTCCCAAGCACAAAGCCACGCTGTCTTGAGCTGGCACCTTCCTGCGTGGGAACTCAAGCCACTCTCAACAGCCCTTTCTTTCTCTCTGTGGCCTGTGAGCCGGAGAGGCGGCCAGCTGGGTTGTTCCCACATTGAGAAACTGGGTGGGGCATGGGGAACACTTTTGCCTGGGTCGAGGAGCCAGATCTAGGCCCCTCCCTGGGAATTCTATATAATACAGAAGAGGCCAGAGGAAGAGAGCTTTGTGGAGAGAATCCTCTCCCATCAGGCCACAGGTGGGTTGGCCATGGACACTGATGTGGGCAGAGAAGTGTCTGCTGTTTTATCAGGGCTTGTACTTGACTAAGTTGGGGCCCAATCCCCTTTCATGGGCCCTGATGGTGTATAATTGTGTGTGTGTGTGTGTGGGGGGGGTGTAAATGGATATCCATGGAGAGCCTAATGGGGTTCTTTTCTGGGTGATATAAACACACACACACACACACACACACACACACACACACACACACACAAAACCTTTCTTCCTCCTCCAGGGAAGTAGAATAGGCTTGAGGGTGGGTGGA
Source organism: Murina feae (assembly GCA_004026665.1). Taxonomy (NCBI): domain Eukaryota; kingdom Metazoa; phylum Chordata; class Mammalia; order Chiroptera; family Vespertilionidae; genus Murina; species Murina feae. Next base: position 9,060 of record PVJC01032151.1, read on the forward strand.
GTGTTCTTTGGCAAAGGAGGGTCATGCTTTGGAAAGGGGGCTGCTCAGTGGATAGCTGATGGGGGAGGGTGAAGAAGGGCTATCACTATACATAGGATGCTGTGTCAGAATAGGAGAGAGGAGCCAGGTCCTGAAAAGGATCCAAGAATAGGAGAGGAGGGTTACCCATCCATCCGGGCCAAACAGGACCCTCCCCACTGTGAGCCTTGGTGTAAAGCATTGGCTTTTTTTTTTTTTTTTGCCATTGTACATGGATGAAATGGCCGAGTCTGTCTTCCGTGTTCTAGGCACAATACACAAGGGATGTCCCCTGACCTCAAGATGCTCTCTGCCTGGTAGGGAAGGCAGATGAGCCCACAGGCAAATAGGAAATGACACCATGATAGAGTGAGGGTGCTATGGCACTCCTGGCAGGGGGTACACCCAGGACTTGGGGAACCAGGGTGACTGGACCAAGCTATGTTTGAGAGTTCAAGAATGAGTTGGGATTAGTCAGGTAAAAAAGGGGCGAGGGTGTTCTATACAGAAGGAATTGCAGATGCAAAGGCTTAGAGGAGAGAGGAAGATGGTGAGTTCTAGGAGTTCAGTACGGCTGAGGAGTTGACCACATGTAAGTAGATGTCACAGGAGAAGAGACAAGATGACTTTGAAGATGCTGAACTTGAAGGGGATGAGATGAAAGGCTGGAAGGCCACTGGATGAGGGGCAGGCTGGATGTGGGGGTAATGAGTGGACAGAGGGGAGTTCAAGGTGACATCAGGTTTCTGACTTAGTAGGGATTGATTTTTTCCAAGTCGTGAGTTGTAGCCTTACAGCTCTGATGAATCCAATTGTGTAGTCCATCTGTCCCTGAGGAATGGGTTTGGGGTCAGGGTCAGGGTGGGGAGGGGACAGGGGCGGGATGTTCTGATAAGGAGAGTGGCCCGGAGACAGACTGGCATATAGTTTGGGTATGTATCGTCTGCCTCCCCAACCAGAGTGTTTGTGCTGTGCGTGTAGAGACTGCGTGTTGCTCCCTCTTTTACCCCGGTTTCTAGAATGATGCCTGGCACACAGGAGACTCAAACAAAAAATTTGTAGAATGAAAAAAATGACGGAGGCTGCAGGTGCAGGATCAGGAGATCTGTCCTCCCATTAGTGGAACAGGATGATTGGACTCCCCCAAGACATCATGGATGTGCCATAAAAGTCCCTTCCACCCCAGGGTGACTGTGACGGTAAGAATAGCCAGAACAGGAGAAGAAGGCTGGTGGCATTGTATGCATATATGAATATATAAAGTGCACATCCTAGATAATAAGTAAACACACACATGATAATAATAACAACTGTTTCATTGTCATCATCAGCATCACTATCTAGTTTTGACTAAGACCTTAACAGGCATCAGGAACCAAACTCACAGGAGCAGTATGTTCATTGTCGCACATAGTTGTCACAGTGACCCCGCGGAGCAGATCCTTCCATAGCACAGGTGTCTCTGACTCTAAGGCCATTTCTCCCTGTTCCACACTCTCATCATCTCAGGCCAGACACCAAAATACGGTTGAAATGGAGACTATGGGCAGAGAGGAGACCCTGTGATGTGCCAAGAGGCCTCAGGGCTTGTCTGAGTCCAAATGGGCTGGAGAATAGTGCTCTGGCCCTGACCGCCTGGGTGCTCCGAGGAGAGAGCATCTGCTCGTCTAGTTTCTGTGTCATCCAATCCCAGACCTTTGCATAGAATTTCCATTCCTGACAAAACACCAAGAAACCTCACTTAACACAACCGCCTTTTCCAAAAGCATGCTGGACTCTGAGCATCCCACTGGGGGACCGGGGGGTAGAAGGGAGGAGGTAGAGGGGGAAGATCCTGCTGTGGGCCCTGCGGGGGTCACAGGGTAGTCACTGTGGTGTTGTCAGTAGCCTCAGTCTGGCAGCTGAGGTGAGGGTGACTCTGGCTGGACAGTTGGGAGGATGGATGGTGTCTGGGTGCTGGCTGACACTGGAGGTGTTATGAACGGTGTGCTTTGTGCAACTCTGCACCCCACCCTGGCCCCAGCATCGAGTTTGTTCTCTGGTGCCCCAGGCTCCCCGTGCAGAGGTGAGTCACTGCTGTGGGAAAGAGGTTACCATGGAGCCCGAGATCGAAGGTGCTACATTTACGAGTCTTACGCTAAGTGTTGGCTGAGCTGAGTGAACACTGACAGATTCGCTTGTCTGCTGCTGTTCTGCAGACTCCATGAAAACCTCCCTGAACTGGTGGTGAGGGGGGAGGCAAGACCACGGACAGGGGCCAAGTGAGGAGGCCAGATTGCCACCTCTATCCCAGGTGCCCCATGAGTGGCCAGAGCTGAGTCATGGCTTAGGTGTCCTGATATTGCTATCCCACCAGGACCGTGGGTGGAGTGTCCAGCAGGAGGAAATATGTGCCTCCAAGACACTCTTTAGCTCTTATCCAAATGCCACTGTGTGGTCAGTCCCTGTCCAGTGGTCCAGGACACTCTCAACCTCCCAGGATTGACTCTGAGGAAGGGATGATGGAGAGAAAAGAGAAAGAAAAAGACCCACCTGGATCTATTCCTGATACTAGTCCAAGATCTCCCCTGAGGTTCCCTCCTCAACCACTGCCCCCCACTCCCATTGCATCCTTATCCAAAGCAATATTGATCACCCCTCATCAAGCCTTCCACCGTCACGGCACCATGTGTGGGCCTGGAGAGAAGTTTCAGGTGATGCGCACATGCTTGTCCATCAAGTGTGTCATGGGGAATGGAAGCCAGCCATCTGCACCTGGGAAGGATTCCAGAATTTAGAAAGAGCTGGGTAGAGGCGACTGCTTCCAGACAGCTTGGCACCTGCAAGATTTATCTGGACATTTGTCAGGGAAATGCCAGCTTGTTCTGGGGAGTTTCCCTATCTGTGAAGCCTGGAGGTGTATGGAAAGGGTCCTGTGCACACACCACTCACAACAGCATTCATTCTTCAGCCCATGCCAGGCCGCATGCTGTGTGATCTCATCTCATCCTGCCAATGACACACAGTTGGGGATCATTCTCCCCCTTCACACAGATGAGAACATGAGGCTAAGGGACCCAGCTGGTAAATGACAGGAACCATGATGATTTGGACTCCAGCCGGTCTGATTTCAAAAGCTCAAATTCTTTGCAGATTTAATTCAACAAGTATTCACAAGACACACACCTTGTGGCAGGTACTGTGCTCGACTCAGGGGATTCAGAGGCGAGAGCACTGTCCCAGCCCTCAAAGAGCTTTGACGAGGAATTTCAACACCCCCCTGAAAATGCTGTAGCACAGATGCAAGGACTAGGGGACAAAGGAGGGAGAGAAGTGCTCTCTCTGGGTAACCAGGGATGCGTTTTTCAGAATCTCTATTTGAGCTGATTTTGAACAGTGAGTGGGAGTATGCCTGGGGAAGAGCCTTCCAAATTCGCTAGTGCTAGGACAATTACTGCACATGGTTCATCGAAGACGTGGGGCTTCTTTGGTAGGAGGATGGCGGAATAAATAGTGGTCCAATCATACCAATGCGTATTTCAAAACCATTAAAAGGAATGGAGTAGAGTCATATCAAAATGAAAAAAAGACCTGTTGAGGGGAAGGCAAGTTGCTGAAGTGCTTTGTGTGCTTTGCACACACACACGTACATACTTGTACACACTGATGTGAATGCAAAGAAGGGTATGCCCTGTAGAAGGCACAGCATGGTCAAAGTCAAGGTGATGTGGATACCGTTTGGGGAACCACTATGATCTCGGTTCTGCTGGAGTGTCTCAATGAAGTGGAGCCCCCCTGAGGGAAGCAGGAGGTGCCACAGGCTGAAACAGGGTGCAGTCGGAGTGAGGGTTTGGTTTAGCAACTGGATACCCATTTTCTGGCACTGGCCTGAGCTGGGGAGACGCAAGGCTGGGTTTTAGCAGAGATTTGGGGTTGCAATGGTCACAGTCACACAGAGGGGCTCAGAACTGAATGTGGGTCTAGAATAGAAGACAGGTGGTGAGGTAGGAGAAATGTCAGGGAAGCACAGACATTTGTGGCCCAGTCCAGTCAAGCACAAACTCACTGGGGGGGTTCTCAGAGTCCCTTCCTCTCCCTAGACCTTTCCTATTTATTCCCAACTCCCTAAAAACATGGGGCGTCGGATTCCACACCCTGGTCACATCCAGGCAAGGTCTTTTAACAACGAGCCCAGGCAAAACAGTGAGCTCCCACAGCTCTGTGTCCACCGCTCTGCGGCCCGGCTCCTGCTTACGTCACCACGCCCTCCCGCACAAACGCCCTCCCCTCTGCACTTGTACAGCTGGACGCTGTCCTGGCTTCTCTTCTCCCTCACAGCCCTGTCCTCCGTGGTCTTTGTGGCTGGCTTCTCTTTTTCTTAAATCTGAATGCTGCCCACACTAGCTGGCATTCTGAGCGCTCCCTACCACGTTAGGGGGTCCCAGCTAGTCTTTCAGGAGGAGGGACAAAGCGTGTTTCTTCTTTATTCCTCTGTTGCCACGAGGAGGAAAATATCTGAATGCTCCAAAGCCTCTTGCCCACCCCTTACCGTGTCCTACCGAGATGGAATGTGCCACTTCCTTGGTGAACTTGGGAGAGTAACTAAACCTCCAGAGTAGTTTTCTTGGTGCTTCTCCGAAATGATCCTGTTTATTTGTTTCCATCTTTCTTTTCTGTCTCAGGCACCAGAATATAAGCTCCATGAAGGCAGGGGCCTAGCCTGTCTTATGTATCACTTTATCCTCAGCACCTCAATGCCTATACATAATAGGGGTTCAGTAAATATTCTGCAATTGAATGAATGAACACATGATTCTCAATCCCTATGTCTAAAGGGTCCTTCTTTCCAGTGAGCTAACAGTTAGGATTACTTACCTCTAAACCACAGCTCCCAGTGGTTCTGGTTCCTCAGTCAGATCTCTCATCCTAGACAAATACTCAGATGATCTCCCTGCCTTTCTGTGGCCCAAGTTCAAATGCAGCCTTCTCTGTGCATCGTCTTGAACTCTTTAAGGCAGAACTATCCACTCCTTTCCCTGTGTGCCTGAGGCAGGACAGTAAGAAGCTAGGGAAATTCCTATGGTGTTCTTTAAAAATAAAACAAGTGGAATAAGGGAAACTGACACAAAATAACTAAACAAGGCCAAACTATTTGAGCAATTCACATCCAGCTAACGAGTCACAATGTCTTATCTTTCCTGACCAAGAGCATTTAAGGAGCAAATGGTTTACACATCCCAGACCTTCTCCAGACAGTCCCTCTTCAAGACATTCTTTAAAAATAGCCCTGCCTATGTGGCTCAGTGATTGAACGTTCACCTGTGAACCAGGAGGTCACAGTTCGATTCCTGGTCAGGGCACATGCCTGGGCTTCGAGCTTGATCCCTAGTGTGAGGCATACAGGAAGCAGCCTATCAATGGTTCTCTCTCATCATCGATGTTTCTATCTCTCTCTTCCTTCCTCTCTGAAATAAATAAAAAAAATATAAAAAACTAATCAGAATATAAACCCGACCCCTATATAAGCACGTTTTAATGAATCAACATAGTGAAGGATACAACTAGAAAGCTAATGAATATTCTGTTAAGACCCTCCCCTGAGATCTCCCCTAGGATTCCCGCTGGACAAAGAAAGATAAAAAGCTTCAAGACAAAGGACCCACAGCTTGCTCTCACTAGAGCACGCCTGCACCTTGTCTCTTTGCTCTCTTTCTCTAAAACTCTATGGGTCCCTACAAGACTCGCAACCAAGGGCGCAGTGGGCAGTGGCAGCTCGTCCCTCGATTACCCATGAACCTGAGTCAAACGCCTCCTTTTCTCTGACTTTCCAGTGAGCTAACAGAAGCCCTGTCTCAGCTAATTTCTTTCCTATAACATTTCTAGAGGGCCAAAGCAGCCCCACCTAGGTGCTCCCTCTTCTGTTGCTTCTTCTGCCTTAAGCCCTTCTTTTGTTTCACTGTTTCCAGCATTAATAAACATCCTCTCAAAATTACTTGGACTCGAATTGTGAAATCTTTCCTGCATGAAGGCAAGAACCCATACACTACTGGCTGGCCTGACACAGACCTGCTCCAGGCCCACACCCCATCCAGTTATACTCCTACAGCACTTTGCCTCTGAGTGAATTCTTTACCTGTTTAATTCTAGGTGATAGTAGTTTATTGCTTCTTTGTTCATTGGCCCCACCAGATAGGAAACTGCTTGAGGACGGAGGCTCTGCTTTTCTCTCTATCCCCTACCACCTGTGCTAGTACCTAATTTAGTATGTCCTTCTATTTTATATACTTTGTTGAAGGGGAAGAAACCTAGCTAAAAGCTCTTTCAGCATTGCTTGCACAGACTGGCCAACTGGTTTACCTGGATGGCCCAATGAAGCTTCCTTGTGTCTAGGTTGATTCTCTGTTCCAGAAGGCAGTACTCTTTTCTCAACTTGCCAGATGAGTTTCCTCCTTTTGGATTCAGATTTTCCTATATGTGCAGAGTTGTAAATTTCAATGGCCAAGCTACAAGTCCACCTCCTTTCTTTATACTCTTTCTTATGCTCATGGTGTAGTTAAAAATCAACATCTAAAGCCAAGAATCAAAGGTTTGCCAAATTCATTTTTCTATCTCTTGAGGTTTCTTTCATATATTTAGGCAGCACTAATATCAAATATGCCAGTCCCAGAAACGTAAGCTGGGCAAAGCAATTCCTTCTATTTCCAGAAGAAAGTTGTAAAGCTCAGTAAAATATGCTTCCTCCTCCTCTCCACGCATCTTCTCATATAAAATTCTACTCATCCTGTAGGACTCGGCACAATGTAATCCTTCCCATGATTCACTTACAACTTCTGTGTTAATGCTCTTAGCAATGATGAGCACTTACTAAACGCCTGGCTTTGTCCTAAATGCTCTCACCTACATAACTTCTAATCTTTCCAATGATCACGGACAGTCATAGTATCCTATGTACCATAGGAGAAAACCAAGACTTGGAGAGACAAGGTGTTCAACCACTAACTGGTTACCCAGTTAGTGTGTGACCAGGGCAAGATTGGAATCCAGCTCTTCCTGACTGGAGAGACTGTGCTTCCTTCATTGCATTGGGCTGTCACAGCAGCTGACTCCATCCGCCATTCTCCATGGCACATCACTTTATTCAACAACTATTTATCAAACACCTCCTACAGGCCAGGAACTATTCTTACTACTCAGGATACATTAGTGGATGTAGCCAACAAAAGCCCCTGCCTTCATGGAGTCTATATTCTAGCAGAGGGAGGTACACTGAAATGATAAGCAGAATAAAAAAAGCTTAGAAAAGAATAGAAAGTAATAAGGAGTATGGAAAAAAATAGGAGAGTGAGGAGGGTAGAAGGTCCTGAGGGCATGGGGTAATAAATGCACTTTGAAATACAGTTGTCAAGGAGCCACACTGAGACAGTGAGTGATGTTTAAGCAAGGACTTAAAAGAGGTAAGAGAGTTAATCACGTGGGATTGGAGAGAGTCTGGGAAAAGAGCACCTAAGCTGGTAGCCAACCTGTGCAAGGGCTGTGCAGTGCAAACTCACCTGGCGGGATCGAGGGATGGCAAAAAGGCTAATGTCGCTTGGTGGGATGAGGGAGGAGAGGGTATAGGAGGTGAGGTAGGGCTGGGATGGTATAGGGCAGTGGTTCTCCACCAGCAGTGATTTTTACCCCAGGGAATACTTGGCAATGTCTGGAGACACTTTTGATTGTTATAGCTTTGGATTGGGGATGTTATTGGCATCTAGTGAATAAAGACCGAAGATGCTACAGTGCACACACCTGCCTGCCTTTCCCCCCAACCCACCAACAGAATTATCCAGCTCTAAACAGCAATAGCATTGAAAGTGAGAAACGCGGTGTAGAGCCCTATAGGACTTTGGCTTTTGTCACAAGTGAGATGGGGCACCACTGGAGGACCCTCAACAGAGGAGTGACATGCACTGATTTATATTTTGAAAGAAGCCTCTGGCCGCTGTGTTGAGAATAAATTAGCTATGGGGATCGGGTGAGGGAGGAAGCAGGGAGACCAGCTTGGCAGGAGGCATGGGTGACTCATTCACCTCTGGATTGAAGGCCCTGGAAGGCAGGTGAAAGGGAAGTATCTTTACTGAACACCCAGAAGGTGCCAAGCTTCCACATTCATTATCTCTTGAGACCATGTTTGGTCCTTATGAGCCCCGATACTTAGACTGGAATTAAGTTGTCTGAGTAGTTTGACACCCTTGAATGCGAACAAGGCTTTGAGTAGAAACAAGTGAGGGTTTTTATTTCACACCTTCTGACTATTCAGGGTTTGTTCTGGATGGAGCCATTTCCCCAACACAGGAGACAACTGGGCTTCAGGTGAGCACATGCCTTCTGGGGGCATTTAATGAAACCTCCCGGTGATGCGTAGGTGGGTCTCCCTTGTGGTCCCCTCAGGTTATCATTTAGTAAATATGCCTTCCGGAGGTGCCTCGATGGGGCTGTTACATGTTCTGGGCACCTGAGCCCAGGCAGCTGTTGCATTCTTCCTGGCAGAACCAAGCAAGCCCTTGAAAATGTCTATATTAGGGTCTTTCCTCCAAAGACAGTCAACTATACAAGAGCAGAAAAGCACGGGTGAGGGGAGTTGCAGGAGAGCAAGAAACTGAGCCAATAAAATCCCTGAATGATGACTCATAGCAAGTGGTGATGAAGAGTTAACTGTCTCAGTGGGGCCAGTGGAGTACTTGATGGCCCATCAGTACTGTGGTCCTGCTGTGCCTCCGTGGGGGTGGGATGGTGCAGTAGACGTGATCCATGCATCTGTTCTCCATCTTTATTGCCTGCCGCATTCCTGAGGCAGGTGAGCAGGCCAACCAGCCCCTCCTCCTTGGAAGCCACTCCTCTCAAGGCTCCTGTGGCTATACTTCTTATTCGGTCACCCGCACTTACACCACTTCTTCTGCCTAGGATGTCCCCATTAGTTTTCTAGTGCTGCTGCAACAGATTGGGTGGCCTAAAGAAGCAGAAATGAATTGTCTCGCAGTTCTGGAGGCTGGAATTCTGGAGTCTAAGTACTGTCGGGGGTCACATCTCCTTTGAAACCTACAGGGAATCCTTCCTTGCCTCTCACAGCTTTGGGGGGTTTGGCAGCAATCTCGGGTGTCTCTTAACTTTCAGCCGCATCACTCTGACCTCTGCCTTTTTCGTCACATGACATTCTCCCTGCCTCTGTTTTCGCATGGTCATCTTCTTATGATGACATAGTCATTTGGATTAGGGACCCACCCTACTCTTGTATGACCTCAGCTTAATTACTTACACTGGCAAGGACCCCATTTCCAAATAAGGTCACACTCTGAGGTGCTGGGGGTTAGGACTTCAACATATCATTTTGGGGAGACAACAATTCAACCCCTAATAATTCTTGTCCACTTTTCCCTCATGGTTAGAAGCACATGAGCAAGGAAAGATAGTGCGACAGACACAGAGGGAACCCTCAGGCTGTTTGGTTATTGAGCCCTCACTGATGATGGATGTAGTTTATGAATTCAACTGTCTTCCACTGCCTTCCACCACTACCAAGGCCTTTTCAGAAAGAGCAACATAAAATGTCACCATTAAGACGGACTCTTTGAGGTACAAGCACTTTCCAAAGCACTTTTGTTTACTTGAAGGCACTGAATTGTAATCCTTTCCTCAAACTCTGAATCCTTGGGCAGACTCAGCATTTGACAAAATTCCATAGACAATTCTTCAGTTATTGCTATTTATTTAACTCACATTGCTACACATTTGTGAAAAAAGGTTTCATCACCCAATAGAGAGAGCTCTACATTAGGAGCCGGATTCTGGGTTCTAATCCCTGGCTTTCCCAATTATTGGCTGTGCGACTGGGAACAAGTTACTTGGTTTCTCTGAGCTGCAGACTGTTTCTGTAAATACAGTTTTGTTGGAACTTGGCCAACCCCCTCGTTTACACATTGCCAACAGCTGCTTTCTCATGATAACAATAAAGTCCAGAGGTTGCGACATAGACTTTGTGGCCCTGCAAGCAGAAACCTAACACTAAACCCGGGGCATCTGTTTACTATCTGGTCCTTTCCAGAAGAAATCTGCAACCACAGGACTCAAGTGTTCTATTAAACACGGCTGGGTCTGCAGTGACTGACAGCAATCTCCTCCAGAGCCCCCCCCTCCTCCCGCTTCCACTCAGAAAGCTTCTTTGGGAGGTTTTCTAAAGTGTTAACATCCAGTATTGGCAAGATGGGATGGATGATGAATGATGAAAACAGGAACACATTTTCTGAAGGGTGATTTGACGATACGTTTGAAAGGCCTTAAAAATACTCTCTTCCCCTTGACCCTACCCCATCCCACTTCTAAGACGTTGTAAGGAATAATCACAGTGGTGATGCATCTACAAATATAAGAAATGACAGTGGAATAATTACCTAAATTATCCAGCACATTATACACTAAACATCTTGTTTCTAAGAATCTTTAATAACATGGGAGAATGATCCCATTGTGATATCAGGGAACAAAGCTTCATAAATAAATGTTATACATAAGATAACCCCAATTTCATAAAACAAGGTTAGCAGGAAGTAGACCCAAACTAAACAATGATTTTCTCTTGGAATCATAGAGAGGTTTTTATTTTTTTAATTTCATTTTTCCCATTTTAAAAAATTATTTCCTTTTTAATAAGGGAATAATTCAGCAAATACTTACTGGTTGAATAAGTTTGAGAAATAGCTGAGGACTGAGCTACCTTCTACCCTTACCTAGAAAAAGGGTGGGCCCAGGCACCAGGCCACGCATGGCAGCATGAGTGGGAGGGAACTGGGGGGCTTGGGAGGGGGTGAGAGGCAGGGCCTGTGCTCTCTGAAGCGACAACACGAGATCTGACAGACCTGGTGGCGCAGATTTTTTTTCTTTAAAGACAAGCCAGAAATCTTTTTAAAAAATTTTTTTTAAATTACATAAAGTATTACAAAGATTGGTACAAATATCTTTTTTCTCCTGCCCCCCCCCCCCTGATCTGTGTCCATTGGTTATGCTT
>PVJC01032152.1:0-20142 GCA_004026665.1 Murina feae
GTGCACTGGACAATGTCCAGGTCCCCATGGAGAGATGGCTGTGCCTGCAGCTCATCCTGAATCCTGATGATCAATAGACAAATTACAATGTGACCAAGTGCTTGTAGGGAGCAGGGCATCCTCACTTCCCAACAACAGAGCAAAAGTGTCTCAACGGTGAGCAGGGATGAGCGCTGCTAAGTGGAATCTGTGGGAGAGCTTACATTTCTGAGGTTATCTAAGGAAGACGTGCAGACTGATGGGGCAAAAATCATTTCAGGGCAAAGCAAAGATGCCCTGGGCAGGGGTTACACACTTGCAGCTTGATTTTTTAAAAAGAAGCATTTTACACATGCAGAAAAGTGTTAGGTAACAAGCACCTGGGTACCCCGTACTTGACCATAAGAAATATCCAACTTTCAAAGTGCATTTGACCTTCCTGTGCACCCTCTCCTGATAGCTCCCCTTTCCCCAAGAAGTAACCATCCTCCTAACTTTGTTTTCTTACTGTGCTTATGCTTATTACTAGAGGCCCAGTGCACAAATTCATGCACCAGTGGGGTCCCTCGGCTTGGCCTGTGGGATTGGGTCGAAACTTGCTCTGTGACGTCCCCCGAAGGATCCCAGATTGTGAGACGGCACAGGCCATGCCAAGAGACCCCAACGGTGCATGATCTGGGCCAGGGAGGGATATGGGAGGATGGCTATTCAGGGAGGGACTGCAGGAAGGCTCCAGGGTGTGTCCAGCCCATCTGGCTCAGTCCCAATCGGCCAGACCCCAGCAGCAAGCTAATCTACCAGTCGGAGCATCTGCTCCCTGGTGGTCAGTGAACATCACAGTGAGTGGTTGAGCGGCCTTAGCATATCATTAGCGTATTATACTTTGGTTGGTTGAACAGCCGACCTGAAAACTGGACAATTAGCATATTAGGCTTTTATTATATAGGATACTTTTCATGAATTCATTTATTCTCCCAAATAGTGTGTATATAGATGTGTACATATACTACTTGGCATATTTTTAAAAAATATTTTATTGATTTTTTTACAGAGAGGAAGAGAGAGGGATAGAGAGTTAGAAACATCGATGAGAGAGAAACATCGATCAGCTGCCTCTTGCACATTCCCCACTGGGGATGTGTACTTGGCATATTTTAACATTATTTAATGACACTTCACTGTATATATCCTTCATTATAATTTGCTTAGTTTTATCGGACATAATGTCTTCCAGTCTGATTTTTGTCGATGTCTGCTATTCTCATTTACTTTAACCCTATAACCCTGCTGTGGCTCCCAGCCAGTGGGTAATCCATGTGTTCACACTCTCAAAGATGCAATGACCATTTTGGGGGATACGAGGGTGCCAGGTATTTACCTGGGAGAGGTAGGGGTTTGCTTTTCCAGATTATGTCAGGGCAAAGCAAGGAAAGACATAGAGAAGAGGTGGAGATCTGGAGCACAGGAAGGCTACTGTGTTTGACCTCGCAGATGCTCTGCAGGCTAGCTGTGGGTTTCCCCCTCTTGTGATAAAACATCTAGGTTTTTCCTTTTCTTCTTTCCTCTCTTTCTTTCTTTCGAATTATCCTTCCCCATTAGCTGTAGCCTTTCTGGGACTATTTGATCAAGATGGCCTTCCTATCCCCTAGCTGGGCCAGCCACTCTTTCTAAGGAATTTGATTCTGGGGAGGAAGAAAAACAGCTTGAGAATGACTGAAGCCCTCTGCAGCATCCTGACATTTTTCCCTTATATTTCTCTCTGTGGAACCTCAGAAGCAACTCAGTTCTTGCCCTTCATAAGGCCGGTTCTTCAGCTATACCTTGCTTTTTTGAGCTACTCATTTCTTGGCTTAAGTTGGCTGGGCCCAGTGTTTGTGGGACACAACCAAAGATCACCAACTGATACATCCACCAGGGCATCTGGTAAGGATGCCAGGTGGGAGGGTTTTCAGAGTTCTTCCTGTTCTCTGCCCATGTGTTCACACCCCGCCTCAGACCATCCAACCCTGGACGGAGGCCAAGGTATGGCTCTTTTGTGAGGTAGTTAATCCCAAAGTAGGAAAATTTATTCGCAGCCATCATTCACATTTATCTAGCATCACTGTTGAGCTAGCACTGTGTTGACATGAAAGACATATTCTTTGCCCTTGGAGAGGCCCCAGTAAAAACTTGGATTGAATTCTCATGAAGGACCACAGGTCCTTGTTTCATGCAGGAAAGAAATGTCCGCCTAGGTCACTGTCTCACTTCCTTCCTCCTCGGAGGTCCCATGGAAGACTCAGTGTCCACGAAAGGATTGTTTTGTGCTTGGTTGATCCAGAAACTGGGGAGAAGGCATAGTCCTTTCTTCTAAGGCAGAAAAGATGTTTCATCAACACATGGCTTGGCCTTGCCAACCTGTGAACTCACCAGCAGTGACTGGTGAGCTCATAGGTTCAATAAATCAAGAGACCCCATAAACAAGGTCAGTGATTTCAAATCCATTTTCCAAACACAAACAGACGAGTCTGAAAGGTACAGATGACACACTCTGCAAGAGGTTGCTGTGGGTTGCATGCATTGTGATTGCTTCTAAGTAAAATAAGAGAGGAACTTTTCTCACATAGGAGTCGGGGTATTGTGCACAGTTGCTCTTAATCCCCTGCATCTCTATCATTTTCTTTTGGAAGCAGGACACTCTCACCTTCCTTCCCATCCCTCCCCTCCCCCGTCCCCCCCAACCCACACCATTTTTATTTGGAAAATCTTCCCTTCCCAGCTTGGCTCATATGCTCTGGGAGTCAGGGGTTGGCCCAAGACCAGAGCTACCTGGCAACAGTGAATCATCAGGTGTGAGCACATGACTGAAGCTAACCCAATCAGAAGGAGTCTCAGGACTTCCCTGGAAGCGTCTGGCTCTTTTCCGCTGGATCCAGCCTGGAGGATGAGGCTAGAGGTGTTGAAGACCCATTGTCACCTGGAACCTGAGAGGGAAGCAGTCACAGCTGAAGATAGTGCTAAGGCACCAAACTGAGTGTCATTGAAATTGGGTCCAGAATCCAGCCATGGTTGAAACCAGCATAATAAATCAGTGTTTTGTTTTGAGAGCCAATACTTTTCTCTTCTTGCTGAAAAAAGTTTGGTTTGCATTTCTGTCACTCACTACCAAAGGGGAAAAGTCCTTAGTAACACGCTGGAGTGGCAGAGCAGCCAAAGTATTGAGGCCTCAGTTTCCCCACCTGTCACCCAGAGGGCATTGATCTAATGAGGTTCCCCGTTGTCTTCCAGCAATACTGTCCCAGTTCTCTGGTTCTGGGTGATTCTTCATCTTTTCTGAGTAACTGAACTTTGGGATGGTCTGCCTAGTTTCAAATCTCGGTGTCACCACCACTAGCTGTGACTTTGGACAGTTTATTTAAGCCCTCTGTGTCTCAGTTGTCTTACTTATAAAGTGGAAAAAGAGATAATATGACCTTCATTTTACCTGCTTTAGTTTATAAATCTCATTAATGAATATAATTTTTGTAACGTACTTAATATTTTTGGCTACCCAGAATCAATTGTTTGGTAACCAAGCCCCAAATTCCCTGGGAAGTCATCTCCCCAATTTTCATCCAAATGACTCTGTGTCAGGTGGACTAAGACCATCAGAGCTTTTCTTTCCTGGCAGCTGTGATTGGTTCAGGGCTGGGCATGTGACACACTCAGGACCAATGAAATGTAACCAGATTGTCATTGGCTTCTGGGATTGTGGCAGAGACTCTTTTCTACTGGACTTAGTCTGTCCTGCAGCCATGATAGGAGATTGTCTCTAAGAATGGAGACAAAAGGGAAAGGAGGAGCCGAAGAGCAGGAGACGAGAGTCAGGATCTGATGACATCATTTGAGCCTCTGAATCCAGCACTGCTCAGTTATTTGGTGTTCTAGTTCCTTTAATTTAAAGCTACCTAACTCATATTTCCTGTTGCATGCAAGCAAGGGTCCTAACTGATAAAATCTTTCAGTTGTGTGATGTTTGCATTTAAAAAGGAGTGTTCACCCTGACCGGTGGGGCTTGGTTGGAGGGTCATCCTGTACACCACAAGGTTGTAGGTTCAATCCCTGATCAGAGTGCATCTGGGAAGCAACCCATTGAAGTTTCTTCCTTTCTCTCGCAAATCAATGAAAAATCTTCTATAATAATAAAAGCATAATATGCTGATTAGACCAGATGTCCTTCTGGACGACCTTCCAGACAAAGCTGGGGCTTTGAGGGAAGCCCAGATTCCAGGTGCCAGAGGGAAACCGGTGTCGGCAGCTAGGAGAAGGAAAGCCTACTATTGCATGAATTTCGTGCATTAGGCCTCTAGTAAATATATAGGTATTCAGTCTCATCCCAGAAGGAATAGTGATAATAGGATTGCAGACATGGCAGTCCAAGGAGGAAGGTGATGGCTGGTAGGTGGGCTCTGACATCGCACCGGACAGCTGGTTGCTACTATAGATTCAGCGGGTTCTGTAGGCAGAGTCCTCAAGTTATCAATTATCTCCCATCATTCCTCCAGAAGCTGTCCTGTTCTCTTAAGACAGCACACAAGTAGCTTAGGCTAGTTTTAATTATTCCAACTGGGGATGCACTGAGGAAAAGTTAAAGCCTGAGCATTTGGAATGTGGTGATATGGAGCTTTAAGACTGCCCAGGTGAGGCTGACCTCATTCAGGACTTGGATGCTGAATTGCATACTCTGGTTTCCATCAACATTTAGGAATGTTGGATCCCCTGCTCTGCTGAGGCCTCAGATAGATGGGGAAACATTTATATGAATAGAGTAAAAAAATCCATCATAAAGTGAGAATTTCAGTTGCCTTATCACCATTGATCCAGAATACCAGGGTCTAAGATGAAGGTTTCAAGAAGTGTATAAATGAGCTGCTTGGTTGAATGGAGCAAAGGTTCCGACCAGCCTCCAAGGCTGGCCATTCAGCAAGTACACTGGCACATGCAAGACAGAGTCTGGGCCGGGAGGTGCGTTAGTGGAACAGCAGGTCATGTCCTTTTGACTCGCTCATCAGTTTTCCTGAGTTTTCTGGGCAAATTAATTGCTTTCTCTGGTCTTCATTAGCTGTACATGGTGTTTCTGTTGCAAAGACCTTCATGGTTACCTTCTTATTTGATAGTAAATGTTGATGGACACCAGGCCTGCTTATTGCCAAGAGCTTCTAGCCCTGGGTCAGAGCAGGAAATGAAATTTATGAGAAATGTCACAAGGGTCATAGGGACAGGAGTAAAGAAGTAATCATGGAAACACTCCTCAAAGATCTGTGGAAAGTCACAAAACCCAACTAAGTGTTGTATTATTCGGGGCTCTTCAGAGAAACAAAACCAATAGGAGGTGTGTGTGTATGTAAAATAAGGAATTGGTTCACATGATTATAGAAGCTGAGAAGCCCCACTATATGCCATCTGCAAGCTGGGGACCCCAGGAAGGCAGTTCCCATCTGAGTCCAAAGCCTGAGAACCAGGGGAAGGAATGGTTTAAGTCTTTCAATATATATATATTATTGATTTTTTACAGAGAGAAAGGGAGTGGGATACAGAGTTAGAAACATTGATGAGAGAGAAACATTGATCAGCTGCCTTCTGCATACCTCCCACTTAGGATGGGCCCGAAACCAAGGTACATACCCTTGACTGGAATCGAACCCAGGACCTTTCAGTTCTCAGGCCAACGCTCTATCCACTGAGCCAACCCGGTTAGGGAAGAATGGGTTAAGTCTTAATCCAAGGCCAGGAGAAGGCAGAGGTCCCAGCTCAACCAATCGGCCCAAAGAATACATTTTCAGAGTAAAATTTCCTTTACTCTGCCTTTTTGTTCTATTCAGGCCTCAATAGATCAGATGATGCCCATTTACATGAGGGAAGCAATCTGCTTTACTCAGTCCACCAATTCACATGCTAATTTCTTCTAGTGACACCCTCACAGATATATCCAGAAATAACCTTCAATTATCTGGGCATTCCATGACCCAGTCAAGCTTTACACATAAAATTAATGATCACAATGGGCCCTTTCTGAAGACAAATCAGAGGAGAGAATGCAAATTTGTCAGTTTGTGAAAATTTGTTTAAAAAGGCAGATAAAAATAATATAACTTGACCAAGGCCTATGGGTTTTAAAGATGAAAAAGAAATGGTTACAAAGATGAACTGAATATAGAATAACTTAGCATTTCACAGGTTTAACAGAGGAGGTTGCAGCTCTTTGTAGATGGCTTTTGGTACCCTTTGGGATGGGTGAGGTAATGCTGCAGTAACAAGCAACACTCAAATCTCAGTGGCTTCAAATGAGAAATGGTTCATTCTCATGTAGGCTGCATACCCATTTCAGGGTTAGCCAGCACTTCTGCATGCTGGTACCCAGACTCCCAGGGGCTCCACCTAGGCACATCCTTCTATACCAACTGTGGCAAGAGGAATGGAGACTGGCTTGTAAAACATGTGCCCAAGAGGGACACTATCACTTCCTCTCACATATCATGGGCAAAGACAGTCACATGACTTCCAGGACAAGGAGTCTGTAAGGAGACTGGAAATGTTGGCACACAGTACTTGAAACCACCACACCCTATGATGTGCAGCAATGTGTAGCTTTGTGAGGCCTGGATTCCACTCCCCTACAGCACAGTGTTGGGCCTTTTAGCTGCTGAGCGAGGCCAGCCCACTCACTGCTCAGGACCTAAATGTCAGAAAGACCCGGGGGGGTCTCTCGCCCCCTTTATATAACTCTCATGAATTGATGCAGAGGCAGATTCTTTGTGACAGGTTAGTCCTGAAGCAAATCCAGGAATAAAGGGCAAGAGAAGAGCTTTAAAGGAATTCTAGTAAACAGCTCTTCTGGAAAAAAATTAGACACAAATGCAAAGGACAAAAATGACCAAGTCATGTAAATGACGGAGTAATGTAAATGTTGATATTTTGCAATAAAACTGTTGTGTCATCCTTTAAGTGCATCCAGTTAAAGCTAAATCTCACAGCTGTTTAATATCCACTATCTTTTATTTTAAAAAAAATATAATTGATTTTTTACAGAGAGGAAGGGAGAGGGATAGAGAGTTAGAAACATTGATGAAAGAGAAACATCGATCAGCTGCCGCTGCACACCCACTACTGGGGGAAGTGCTTGCAACCAAGGTACAAGCCCTTGACCTGATTGAACCTGAGACCCTTCAGTCCGCAGGCCGATGCTCTATCCACTGAGCCAAACCGGTCAGGGCAATATCCACTATCTTTAAAACGATATGTTTGCCTTAATCATTAAACGTGTATCATCCTCTTTTCTCCTTCAAAAATCACTTTCACTTACCCTTAGTAATTTTCACCTTATTTTAATATATTTTATCCTGTCAATTATTTGGGTTATAAAACAAACATAAGATATATTTAGGTAAGTAGTTATTAATCATCAAAACAACATTTTATTGGAAATGCATGTTGTTAGGAGGTAGATGGAGGGGCTCAGGGAGCCTTAATTAAAGGAAACTTGACCCAGACCCCAATATTACAAGCTGCCCGCTTGTTGAATGTGTGGCGGTCTTACCTATCTTGAAGCAAGGCACCATGGGAAGCTTCCGAATGGGAAAAGGGCCATTGCGAAAGGGGAGATGAGAAAGAAGGACGGTGAGGGTATTCTCAGGTAAATCAACACAGGAATGAATGTTCACGTTCCGGAGAGTGTGAGGGTCTGTGCCCACATCCTCTTGGAAAGTGTGTGCCTCCAGTTTGAAAATCCCTCCTGTGCCCCCCTCCCACCGGAACAGCAAGTATTACAGAGGGAGCATTGGGCCCTGTGCCCAGGGCTTCTCACCCATGTCTCATTTGTGCCCTTGCAACAAAGCTAGGAGTTGCTCAGAGCAGGAGCTGGTCTTCACTACCGCCTGCCACGTGTGGGGTGGAGGTGTGTGTGTGTGTTTGGGTGTCCACACACTGCTCCTTCCACACCTCTCCTCAGTTCTCGCCTCTTCCTCCCCCCCTCCCCCCATTTTCCTATGTTCTATTCTCTCCTCTAGTCTTCTTTCTCCTACCACAGAACTAAGGCTTGGATGTTATTTGCATAAAACCACTACAAAGGGGGCAAGGCTGGCATTTCTTTATGGGCCTGGGTCCAGGCCTTTGGCAAATGGAGCTGGTATCAGAGGAAACAAATCGTTGCTGTTATATTGCAGTTTCACTGCGGGCACTAGGTATTTGCATGGGGGAAGCAAATAGACTAGGGTTGAAACAGATAAATTTCATTCCAAAACCACTAAAATGAAAAACCAACTGCAAATTAGGTTTGAAATGGACCTGCCTGTCCTTAGAGATTTCCCAGTGACAGATGAGTTAGTCCCCACGAGGAGCGCAAACCTGCTTTGCTTTCAGAGAATGGAGACGGGTAATGAAGACGGCGCCCCTCAGCAGCTCTGAGTCAGCCAGGGCTCCGTCAGCCTCGTAACCGCCCGCCGCGCCCCAGCCCGGCTTCTTCATTACACCGCAATAAGAACTGGCCTTTAAGAAATCCCCAAACATCTGAGTCCTTGAGTTTATTTATTAATATTCAGTTTTCTCTTCTTTAAAATTAATTGCTTAATTATTATATTATTTAAAAAATTAATAGTAATGGGAAAGAACGGCTTGGAAGTGGGATGCTTTAGCACCCTCCTGGCATCTATCGCCTGGAATAGAGCGCTAAGAGAAACACATGAAGTCAAGTGAGATAATCTGCAGGAAAGTGCTTTATTCCATTTTATCTGGCTCATCCATTCTGCCTCAAGCAGTATCCCAACCTCCCTTCTCGCCCCCAACCCCTTTCAGTGCAGAAGGCCTGGGCTATGCTGCAGTAACAAACCCCAATCGCAGTCATTTAGCACATGGAGATTAATTTTTCTTTCTCACACAAACATGACTGCTGGCCCAGAAGACCCTTGAGGACAGGGTCCCCTGTGGACTCAGCCATCCAGGGGGCTTCATCTGGAGTCAACCTGGCCACACCGGGCTCCACCCCCACAGGGCAGGGGTGAGCCCTGGGCTCCTGTCCCTGCCATGCAGTGCTTCAGTGAACTGGCACACGACGCCTCTCCCATCCACACCAACCGTCTAGAATGTGTCTCACTGACACCTTCTCCCCTGTGTGTCCTGAAGGAGGGGAGAACCAGCTGTGTATAAACACTCAGAATTTCTATCATTTCTCCTTCCCAAAATTTAACACCTCTAAGGCCCTCCTACAAACAAAATTCTGGAGCCCGAACACGTTTCACAATATGGAGGACATGTATTTCCCAAAAGAAGGAGCAGTAATGTTTCCCCTTTCTTTTACAGAGGCGGGACCATTCCTCTTAGCCAGAGTGGTGCCTGGCAGATGGCGGCATCAGAAATATTGATTGAGTGAGGTCACGAGTGAATGGCTGCTGGAGTGAACGCATACGGGCCATACCATGCTTCTCCCACGGCGTCAGGGCTCCTCTTGCAATACTGACAGCTTTGCAGGGTGCAGCCCTGGGAGGATGAGGGATCCAGGTTCCAGCCTTGTCCTGCTGACAGCTCTGTGAGCTGGAACAAGACGCTAAGCCCCACACACTGAGTGTGAAGGAACATGTGTGCTGTGCAAAAAGGGGTCTGGCACGCTGGAGCCACTGCTGCTTCATGAGGGACACCAGACAGAGGTAGTGCCAGTATGGAGGGCAGGGCCTGGGGAGGACTGAGCAGAGCAGAGAGAAGCACCACAATATGATCTGGGGTGAGGGACTCAAGAAACAATTGAACTTGAGGCAAGTAGAGAGGAGGAAGGGTCTGGCTTGATAGTTGTTAGAGAAATCTGAATTCTTAATATTATGTACCGATATAAGAGACAGGAAACCGGATGGGGGAAGATGACCTGGCTTTACTAATAAGGATTGTCTTATCTGTATAAGCTCAGACCATGGAACAATACCAACAACACACCCTGCACAGGACTCTGCAGTTTGCAAAGCATTTTAAAACAGAGAATCAATTATTACATTGCACAGGCACCCCAGATACCATCAAAATACCTCACAGGCAGTTACTTAAATCCTCAGAGCAAGACTGTTTTCATTTGACAGTGAGGTGGAAGGTTGGTTATTTTGGCTGAGGTTATACTGTCAGTGGCAGAGTCAGCATCTGCATGTTGAAACCAGGCATCGGGCCCCTGAGGACGCTCCCTGAACTCTGCACCCTGCAATCACTGAAGAAGAGGAAATAAAACTCTGGTGATTATGCCAGTGGTTGGGATCCATCACTTACTCAGAATGACGGGCTACAGCTGCTCAGAGGGAATGACCTCTGTTTGGAGGTCATTGAGGGGCACATGCCTAAATGTTGTCTTGGTTTAGTCTCATCCTGTAGTACAAAGACCGTTTGTACTATATTTTCCATCTTTTATTTATTCTCTGAGGAGCAAACATTTATTGAGCACTTATTATGTGCTGGGTGCTGTTGGAAGATTTATGTGTGTCACCTCACACACCTTGCTTTAGTCTGTCCAGGCTATTGCAACAACCACCACAGACAGATGGCTTAGAAACAACAGGCATGTATTTCTCACGGTTCTGGAGAGAGGGGAAGTACAGGATTATGCTGCCAGGAGACTCAGTGTCTGGTGAGAAGCCGTTTTCTAGATGGCTCTTTCCGATGTGTCCTCACATGGCAGAGGAGGAATGATCGCTCTGTGGTCCCTTCATAAGGGTACTAATCCCATTCATGAGGGCTCCACCCTTACGACCTAATCACCTCCTAAAGTCTCCACCTATTAATAACATGAGCTTGGGGTTAGGATCTCAACACACAAATTTGGGGGGATGCAAACATTCAGTAACTCTTCCTGCTCAGTGGCACCAGAATGAGGATCTTCCCATTTGACAGATGAGGCACAGAGAAAACTGAAGCCCAGAGAGGCGAACTCACTGGTGACACATCTGGGTCCCCAGGTGGATAGAGGCCTCCTTGCTTCAAGGCCCGCACACTCAGCATCACCCTCCACCCCAGGTCTAATGTCCTGAGCTCCATGCAGATGCCCTCGACCCTCCAGGCAGCATCCAGGACTCCATCAGGGATCCTCAAGCTCTCCCCTGCCTCTTGTAGGGCACTGGCCATATGGTTCTGTGATCTCATTTGCACATGTACCTTTCCTATCGGTTGTCAGCTTCTTGGGTTTTTATTCCCAGGGACGGGCACATGGCAGGCCCTTCACCCATGTCTGTGCCTAAGTGAATGACAATGGCTGCCTGACTTCAGTCATTTCTATGAGTGTCTCTGGCACTTCCTGAGGCCTAACTTGTGCTCATGTATATGTGCCACTGAGAGAGACAGAAGTTCGGGTAGACGGGGAAGAGAATCAGAGAGAGACCAAGCACGAGATAGAAAGCCACAAGATAGGAGAGGCAGGGGAGCACAAGGAAACCCCAAAAGAGGGAGAACAGGGGAAAAAGGAGGGTGGAGAAGGAGCCTCCAGCTCTGATTTCGCCCTCCAGGGTGGGGATGCCCACAAAAAGGGTCCTCTCCATACCACTGGCTTCTCTGCCCCCCCAACTCTGCTCTAGCCGCACCCACACCTTGCCAGTCATTGCAGGTGCAAAGCTCCCTGCTGCCTCAGAGCCTCTGTCCCATAGAGACGGTGCGGCAGTCTCCGTGGGCCAGTCGTCACGTGATCGATTCTGATGATGAAAATAGCTAATTGAATTCCTAAAATTTGTTTACTCTGAATGCATCAAGGTGCTACTTATCAAATCAGAACTGTATTACCTCTTAAATTACTTTGGTGGAAAAAAAAATCAATATAGTTTATTTAACCACAGTCGAAGAAAGAAAAAGTAGGAGAAAAATGGCCCAGAGGAATCTGTGTTACACATTTTCCTTGACGGGAAACGTGGGCAGAAGTGGAGGGTACACTAGAGATGGTAACTTGGAGGACTACACTGACCCCCAGTC
This sequence comes from Murina feae, assembly GCA_004026665.1. Classification (NCBI taxonomy): domain Eukaryota; kingdom Metazoa; phylum Chordata; class Mammalia; order Chiroptera; family Vespertilionidae; genus Murina; species Murina feae. The sequence continues at coordinate 11,920 of PVJC01032152.1, forward strand.
CTTGACTCGTCATTTCTTGGCTCCTCCTTACACAGAGCTCCTCAGGCCACTGCCCAGGCTGAACTTCTTTCTGCCCAAGTGATTAGAAGTGCTGTTGACCTAATAGGTGGGTAGTGTGGATATTGATGCATCCTGTCATCCTGTGCTCAACACACTATCTAGTCTCCCTCTGTCACCATAGATTTGACTCCCTTTACCCCTTTACCTTCTTTGTCTAATGCTATTTCTTTTTTAGATAAAAGAGAGGAGACAGAGACAGAGACAGAGACAGAGACAGAGACAGAGAGACAGACAGAGAGAGAGAGAGAGAGAGAGAGAGAGAGAGAGAGAGAGAGAGAGATATATTGGTTGCCTACCATACGCACCCGGACTGGAGATGGAACCAGAAACTTAATCAGTAATACATTGAGCCTCCATTTGGACTCCATATCAGCGCCACTATTTGGATTCCAGGAGCAAAGTGGGAGCTCATTCAGATCCCACCACCACTACCTGAACTGCTTGTATTTTAAAAAAATCTTTAGATTTGTAAGTTCTCAGGTTGTTTGCCCAAGTCCTGGCTCTTCTGTCTTTGGTGGGATTGGCAGTTCCCATGGGATGGCACACACAGCATTGCTCCCAGCTGCATAGACTCCAAGAAGCTCCGTCAGTTGATGCTTCCAGAGGGTCTGTGAGCTCCCAATGCCCTTTCCTAAATTCCTTTTCTGCTTAAATAGCTAGATCGGATTCGACTGCCAGCAATGCTAGCAGATGTGTTGGTTCAGACCTTCTACCTTACATGCTCATCATTTCTGGGTCGGAACAGGTGGTGGCTGCCGGGCTAGCCACCACCCTAGTGTCTGACATGCAGGAGTCATTCCCGCTCGCTTCTCCGTGAGAGCTGACAGGCAAGTGGAAGAATTTACTTATTACTTGTTTTTAAACAGCTTTGTTGAGGTGTCATTGGTGCAGGAAAAAATGCACATATTTAATGTACACAGTTGGATGAGTTGGAACATATGCACATGCTGTGAGACCATCACCACAATCAAGGTAACAGATATATCCATTACCTCTCAAAGTTTCCTTGAGTCTTCACTTTTTTGTGATAAAAACACAACATGAGATCTACCTTCTGAACAAAATTTTAAGGGTAACATGCAGTATTGTTGACTATAGGCAAAAACATTTAATTTTTTATTCAAAATAGGAGAATTGATGGTACATCAGTGGAAAGCCCATCTATGAACATGTATATACAAAGACTAAATGTAATAAGTCAGAGAATAAGAAGTCCATGGGAAACACTATCCCAATAAAAGGGTAATATGCTAATTAGACTGAGAGACCTTCCAGTCGTCCTTCTGGACAAAGCCATGGTGGTGGGGCTGAGGCAGAGGTGGTTAAGGGCGATCAGGCTGGCAGGGGAAGGGCAGTTAGGGGTGAGCAGACTGGAGTGGGGGGCAGTTAGGGACAATCAGGCCAGCAGGGAAGGGCAGTTGGGGGCGATCAGGCTGGTGGTGGGGGGAGCAGTTGGGAGCGATCAGGCCACTGAGGGGGCAGTTGGGGCTGATCAGGCTGGCAGGCAGAGTGGTTAGGGGCAATCAGGCAGGCAGGCAGGTGAGTGGTTAGAAGCCAGCAGTCCTGGATTGTGAGAGGGATGTCCAACTGCTGGTTTGGGCCTAAACCAGCAGTTGGACATCCCTCAAGGGTTCCCAGATTGAAGAGGGTGCAGGCCGGGTTGAGGAACACCACCCCCCCCCATGCACAAATTTTGTGCATCGGGCCACTAATAGATATTAGTAAACACTATTTTCCATGGCAGTGGTGTGAAAGGAAGGATGGTCACACACAGGGGGATGCTGTACACTGCTTCTTAAGACCATAAGGCTAGGCCTAATCTTAAAACTAACATTGTGCCCTAAATCTAAACACTAACCTTAGCACTAACACTAAACCTAACTTTGTGCCCAAAACAAAGCCCTAACCTTAATCACACCCAAGTCCTAACCCTATCCCTGAATCTAACCCTAGCCCTAAACCTGACCCTAAATCTAGCCCTAACCATAACGCTAAGCCTAACCTAAGGCCACGCCCAAATGCTAACCCTAGCCCCAAACCTAACCCTAAACCAAAACCTAAACCTAGCAGTAACCCTAACCCTAAACTTAGCTCTAACACTTGCCTTAGCCCTAACACTACCAGTAACTCTAATCCTAAGCCCAACCATAAACCTAACCCCAGCTCTAAACCTATACCAAACCCTAACTCTAGCCCAAATCACAGTCTTAGCACTAACCCTAACCCTAAATGCTAACCCTAATCCTAACCCTAAACTCTAACGCTAACTCTAACCCTAAATATAACGATAACTCTAACACTAAAGGGTAACCCTAAACCTAAACCAAACCCTAACCCTAAATCTAAACCCCAGCCCTAAACTTTAGCCAAACCCTAAAACCTAATGATAACCCCAAACACTAACCGTAACCCTAACCCTGAGTTTAGGAATAGGGTTAGATTTTAGGGTGAGGGTTTAGTGTTAGACTTTAAGGTGAGAGTTAGGTTTTGGATTAGGGTTAGGGTTAGGTTTAGGGGTTAGGGTTTAGGATTAGGGTTTAGTGTTACAGCTTTGGGTTAGGGTTAGGGTTATGGTTTAGTGTTACAACTTAAGGTTAGGGTTTAGGATTAGGGTTAGGATTTACAGTTAGGGTTTGTGGTTGGGGTTAGGTATAGGGTTATGGTTTAGGTTTAGGGTTGAGTTAGGGTTTAGGGTTAGGGTTTAGGGTTAGGTGAGAGTTTAGGGTAAGGGTTAGGTTTTAGGGTTAGTGTTAGAGGTTAGGGTTAAGGTTAGAGTTGGGTTTCAGGATTATAGTTAGGGTTATGGTTTAGTGTTACAGCGTAGGTTTAGGGTTAGGGTTTAGTGTTACAACTTAAGGTTAGGGTTAGGGTTTAGAATTAGGATTAGGTTAGGATTTACAGTTAGGGTTTATGGTTGGGGTTAGGTTAGGGTTAAAGTATGGTTTAGGTTTAGGGTTTAGAGTTAGGGTTAGGGTTTAAGGTTAGGGTTTAGGGTTAGGTTTAGGGTTAGGGCTTAGTGTTACAATTTAGGATTAGGGTTAGGGTGAGAATTTAGGGTAAGGGTTAGGTTTTAGGGTTAATGTTAGGGGTTAGGGTTAAGGTTAGAGTTAAGTTTTAGGATTATGGTTAGGGTTAGGGTTTAGTGTTACAGCTTAAAGTTAGGGTTAGGTGTTAGTGTTACAGATTAGTGATAGAGGTAGGGTTAGGGTTGGGGTTTAGTGTTACAACTTAGGGTTAGGGTGAGGGTGAGGGTTAGGTATAGGCTTAGGTTTTGGGGTTAAATTAAAGGTTAGGGTTTAGCGTTACAGTTATAGTCAGGTTTAGGGTTAGGGTTAGGGTTAGGTGTTAGTGGTTGTGTTAGGGCTAGGTGTGGGTAGGGTTTAGGGTTATATTTAGGGTTTAGAGCTGAAGATTGAGATTAGGGTTCAGTGTCAGAATTTAGGGTCAGATTTAAGATTATGGTTTAGACTAAATTTTTACTGCAAGAGTAAACTCTAATGCTAACAGCGAAACCAATCACTAAACAGTATCCCTAAACATAACCTCTAACCCTAACCCTAACCCCGAAGCTGTAACAATAAAACCTAACCCTAAACCTAACCCTAAACATAACTCTAAAACCCTAACCCTAACCTTAAACATATTCTTAACCCTAACCCTAACCCTGACGCTAATCTTAAACCTAACCTTAAACCTAAGCCTAATCTAAACCTAACCCTATCACTAACACTAACCATGAAAACATAACCCTAAAATAGCCCTAACCTTAATCCTAACCCTAGCACTAACCCTAACACTAACCCTAAAACCACGAACCCTAACCCTAACCCTAATCCTAACCCTAGTTCTCACCCTAACCCTAAACCCTAACCCTAACCCTAAAATCCCTAACCCTAACCCTAAACACCAAACCTAATCCTAACCCTGAATCCTAACTCTAACCCTAACCCTTAACCTAACATTAAAATCCATAACAATAACTCCAACAGTAACCCTAAACCCTAACCCTAACCCTATCTCTAATCCTAACCCTAGCCCTAACACAAACCCTAACCCTAATCCTAACCTTGAACCCTAAAGCTAACCCTAAGCCTAACCCTAACATTAAAATCCCTAACCCTAACCCTAAAATCTCTAACCCCAACCCTAACCCTAAACCTAACCCTAAACCCTAACCCTAACCTTAGCCCTAAAATCCCTAATCCTAATCCTAAAATCCCTAACCCAAACCCTAACCCTAGCCCTAACCCTGACCCAAAACCTAACCATAGCCCTAACACTAACCTTAACCCAAACCTTAACCCTAACCCTAACCCAAACCCTAGCCCTAACCCAAACCCTAGCCCTTGCCCTAACCATAACCATAACCCAAACCCTAAAATCCCTAACTCTAACCCTAACCCTAGCCCTAACCCAAACCATAACCCTAACCCTAACCTAATCCTAAAATCCCTAACCCTAAACCCTAGCCCTAACCATAACCATAACGCTAACCCTAACCCTAACCCTAGAACCCTAACCATACACCCTAACCCTATTCCTAGCGCTAATCCTAACCCGCGCCAACCCTAACCCGAAAATCCTAACCCTAATCCTAAACCCTATCCCTAACCCTAACCATAGCCCTAACACTAACCCTGACCCTAACCCTAACACTAACCCTGACCCTAACCTTAATCCCTACCCTAAACCTAACCATAAACCCTAAACCCTAACCCTAATGCTAACCCTAACCCTAGCGCTTACCCTAACCTAAAACCCCAACCCTAACCCTAAATCTAAATCCTAACCCTAACCTAACCCTAACCTTAACCCTAAACCTAACCCTAAATTCCTAACCGTAACCTTAAAACCCCTACCCCAACCCTCTCCCTAAACCTTACCCTAAAATCCCTAACCCTATCCCTAAAATCCTAACCCTAACCCTAAAACCCCTAACCCCAAGCTTAACCCTAACCCTAAAACCATAACCATAACTCTAACCCTAAAACCCCTATCCCTAACCCTGATGCTAGCCCTAACCCTAACCGTAAAATCCTAACCCTAACTGTAACCCTATCCCTAACCCTAACCCTAAACGCTAACCCTAACCCTAACCATATCCCTAATGCTAACCCTAATCCTAACCTTAAAACTCTTAACCCTAATCCTAACTCTAAAACCCTAACCGTAACCATAGTTCTAGCCCTAGCTCTTAGATAAGTGGACATTCAAAGCACCGGCCAAGAGAAGTTGGAAATGGGAGCTGGGTGAGAATGTAGTATGAGGGACAGGGAGCTTGAGAGAACATGGTTATCTTCCAAGTCTTGGAAAAGTGGAGTCAAACCACAGCATATTTAGATACTGCAAGGAAATCAATGCAGATGAGAACTGACCAACAGGTCTACTATCTTGACAAATGCGTCTAGAGTCCTTAGCACATAGACAACTTATAACTGTTATTTGCTGAATGAACTGTAGAAGAGATGACTGAAGAACACCCAGAGAAACAACTGAGCAATGTGGAACAGTGGCTCCGAATGGGTGTTGGAATCCTAGAATCTATCTATAATGATAAAAGCATCATATGCTAATTAGACTGGATAGCTGGACGATCTTCCAGACAAAGCTGGGGCTGTGAGGGCTGAGCTCCTTACATGAATTTCGTGCATTGGGCCTCTAGTATCTATATATTTATCTATATCAGAACAATGCCTCAAAAAAGTGTTTAACAAATATAGACTAGTAATATTACTACTAGGGGCCTGGTGCACAAAAATTTGTGCACTTGGGAGGTCCCTCAGCCTGACCTGTGCCCTCTCGCAGTCTGGGACCTCTCTGGGGATGTACACCTGCTGACATGCCTGGTCAGCCTGGGTGAGGGGCTGATGGCTGTTTGCAGGCTGGCCAAGTCCCCCAGTGGGGTCCCTCACCCCATTGGGGTGTGGCCAGCCTGGGTGATGGGCTGAGGGGCATTTTCAGGCTTTCAGGCTGCCCAGTCCCTTCAGGTTTTGGGTCCCTATGGGGTACCTGGCCAGCCTGGGTGAGGGCTGATGGCTGTTTGCAGGCTGGCCAAGTCCCCCAGTGGGGTCCCTCACCCCATTGGGGTGTGGCCAGCATGGGTGATGGGCTGAGGGGCGTTTTCAGGCTTTCAGGCTGCCCACAGCTCCCACTGACCCAATGTCCCAGCAAGGCTGGCTGGAAGCAGGTTTCTAGGGTTTGTTTATCTTCTATAATTGATACACTGTTCCTTTAAGCCGAGGCCTAGGCAGGTAACGAAGCCTCTGTTTGCTTCAGCTCGTGGCTTCTGTAATTGAAAGAATGTTGCCTTAGTAGACTCTAGGCAGGCAGTTTCCTCCATCGCTGGTGCAACGAAAGGCTGCTGTTTGCTTCACCTCTGAGGCTTCTATAATTGAGACAATGTTGCAAATACATTGTTGCCTGAGCTGGGAGAAGCCCAGCCGGCAAAGTTTTACTCCTGCTGCAACGGAAGCTGCCTGTTTACTCTAGCAGCTCTGTGAGTGCCGGCCTCCATCTTGGCTGGGTTAATTTGCATACAGTCGCTCTGATTGGCTGGTGGGCGTGGCTTAGGTGTCCCGAAGAAATGGTCAATTTCAATATTATGCTTTTATTGGATTAGATTATTGTTGTTATGGTTGAGAGTAACTGAGTGTCAATAGGTTGCTCTGATTGTAAATTAGAGGATTCCAGGGTCTAAACTTCCCTGGCAACTTTCCCTCCACATGGTCCGATACAGTACAATTCTTCCAATCCTGGTTAATTCCCTCATCCCCTAGGACATCTATTGTGATCACCTTGGTTCACAGCAATTTTACCTTCTTCTGACAGCATGTTATTACCTTGTCACTGGGCAGCTGCCCTGTGACATCCTGTATGGATTTTACCTCACTTCATTCCTTATTTGCTCAGCATACAAGGCCCTTCAAATAGCTGACCCCTACTTAATTCTGTACATTCACCTTGCATCTCCTCCAACTTTAAAAATCATGTCCATACACTCACATTTTTAAAAAATACATATTTTTATTGAGTTCAGAGAGGAAGGGAGAAGGAGAGAGAGATAGAAACATCAATGATGAGAAAGAATCATTGGTCGGCTGCCTCCTGCACACACTCTACTGAGGATCAGCTCACAATCCAAGTATGTGCCCTGATCAGGAATAAAATTGTGACCTTCTGGCTCATAGGTCAATGCTCAACCACTGAGTCACACTGGCTGGGCCATACACTCACATTTTTAAACTGTCATCTAAATTTTTGATAGATTTAAATATATATATTTTGATAATTATATAAATGCTATGTTGTGTTAATATATGTTATGTTATCTAAACTAATAAAAGTGAAATATTAAACTAATAAACTAATAAATATAAACTAATAAAAGCAAAATATTAAAATTAACCGTTTCTCCAAGATGGGTAAGCCACGCCCACCAGCCAATCAGAGCTGCTGTATGCAAATTAGCCCAGCCAACATGGCGGTCGCCACTCACGGACCTGAGTAAAGGGCTGTTTCCATTGCGGCAGGAGCGAAAGTGAAGCTGCGCCCGCTCAGCTCAGCTTCGATTAAACTGGCTCTAGCGAAACACACCTTTGAAACAATGTAACAATCATAGAATCCTCGGCAGCTGAAGGAAAGAGCAGCCCGGGCCTCACCAGTAAAAGTAACAATTGTTTCATTATAGACGCTGCGAGGTGAAGCAGAGGAGGCTTCGTTAGTTAGAAGGCCGCCTTAAAGATACAGTGTATCAATTATAGAAGATAACCCCAGGCCTTAAAGGAACAGCATCAATTATAGGAGAGAAACCGCAGAAACCTGCGTCCAGCCAGCCTTGCTGGGACGTTGGGTCAATGGGAGCTGTGGGCAGCCTGAAAGCCCCTCACCCAGGCTGGTCAGGCATGCCAGCAGGTGGACATCCCCCGAGGGCTCCCAGACTGCGAGAGGGCACAGGCCGGGCTGAGGGACCTCCCGAGTGCACAAAGCGGCTGCAGGGTGGGACAGCGCAGGACCCAGGACCCGTGAGTGGGAAACAGGCGGCAGGGTTGGAGGGCACCGGGAAGCGGGTAAGAGGCGGCAGGGGGTTGGCAGCCTGCTTGGTGGGCTTCCCAGGCCCTTTGCAGAGCATCGGGGAGCGGGTAGGAGGTGGCAGGGGGTCAGTGG
>PVJC01032153.1:0-20181 GCA_004026665.1 Murina feae
ATCTAATCTAATAAAAGTGTAATATGCAAATTAGCTATCACTCAGAGACACCTAAGCCACGCCCACCAGCCAAGCCACACCCATCAGCCAATCAGAGCGGCTGTATGCAAATTAACCCAGCCAAGATGGTGGTGGGCAGCCACGGTGCTAGACCAAACAGGAAGCTTCCGTTGCACCAGGAGTAAAATGCCTGCCTAGGCTGGCTGGGCCTGTGCTCAAGGAAACAATGTTTCAATTATAGAAGCCACAGAGCTGAAACAAACAGGAGGCTTCGTGACTGCGTAGGACTCCACTCAAAGTAACAAAGTTTCAATTATAGAAGATAAATAAACCCCAGAACATGATTCCATCCAGCCTCGCTGGGACATTGGGTCAATGGAGCTATGAGCAGCCTGAAAACAGCCCTTAGACCCTCACCCAGGCTGGCCACACCCCCATGGGGTGAGGGTTCCCACTGGGGGTCTTGGCCAGACTGTATACAGCCATCAGCCCCTCATCCAGGCTGGCCAGGCATGCCAGCAGGTGGACATCCCTCAAGGAGTCCCAGACTGTGAGAGGGCACAGGCCAGGTTGAGGGACCCCTCCCTACCCCCCCCCCCCAGTGCACAAATTTTTGTGCACCGGGCTCCTAGTATTGTAATAACTATGTATAGTGTCAAGTGGGTGCTGGAATTATCAGAGGGGCCACTATAAAGTATATGATTATCTAGCTACTATGCTATACATCTTAAACTAATACAGAATAATATTGAATGTAAACTGTATTTGAAAAAATATAGACAGACTCATAGACAGCAGACTGACAGCTGTTGGTGTGGGGGGTTGTGTTGAGTAGAGGAGGTGGAAAAATCGGGCAAAATAGAAAACAAAAAAAGAAAAACTCATGGACTTAAACAATGATGTGGTGATTGCTTGAGGGAGTGGGATGAGGAAATGTAGGAAGGAATAGGTGGTTAGTTACCATTTTGACATTAAAAAATAATGCTATTAAAAAAAGAAATTTCAAGTAGAATAACATTATTGGCAAAACCAATATTTAAGGCTTACATTTAAATTGTTGAATATTTCAAATATAAATAAAATATTAGAAATTACTGTATAACAGTTAAATGAAAAGTTGCTTATAGTTTACATAAAATTAAGTCTCAATGGTTTTACTTTTTGATACTAAAATATTCTTGTACTTCATTTTCTTGTACTTTCAGGTTCTTTTGTTTTTTGTATGTTATTGATATAAATAAAAAATTTATCTAATCTAATAAAAGAGTAATATGCAAAGTAACCCTCACTCCATTACACTTAAACCACACCCACCAGCCAAGCCATGCCCACCAGCCAATCAGAGTGACAATATGCAAATTAACCCAGCCAAGATGGCAGCCAGGAGCCGTGGAGCTAGAGCAAACAGGAGGCTTCATTGCACCAGCTATGGAGGAAACTGCCTGCCTCAGCCAACTGTGGCCTTCACTCAAGGCAACAAACTTTCAAATATAAAAGATAAATAAACCCCAGAAACCTGTTTCAAGCCAGCCAGCCTCGCCGGGACCTTGGGTCAATGGGAGCTGTGGCCAGCTGCAAACAGCCATCAGCCTCTCACCCAGGCTGGCCAGGCACCCCAGTAGGGACTCGAACTCTGAAGGGGATGTGGCCAGCCTGAAAACAGCCCTCAACCCCTCACACAGGCTGGCCAGGCACCCCAGTAGGGACCCGAACCCTGAAGGGGCTGTGGGCAGCCTGAAAACTGCCCTCAGCACCTCATCCAGGGTGGCCACACCCCCATGGTGTGAGGGTCCCTACTGGGAGGTTTGGCCAGCCTGCAACAGCCATAAGCCTCTCACCTAGACTGGCTAGGCACCCCAGCAGGACTCCCCACTCTGAAGGGGCTGTGGCCAACCTGCAAACAGCCATCAGTCCCTCATCCAGGCTGGCCAGGCATGCTAGCAGGTGGACATCTCCCAAGGGGTCCCAGATTGTGAGAGGGTACAAACCGGGCTGAGGATCCCCCCCCCCCCGAGTGCACAAATTTTTGTGCACCCGGCCCCTAGTATACATATAAGATTTGAAATTTGTATATGTTCCTTAGTTAAAGTTACTGATAATGTAATTTATATGGGAAAATATCTATTTACTTGAACTGGTTAACTTTCTTCTTCTTAAGGTTTCATATTGCAGTTGAGGTCTACATCAATTTGAATATGATCACTCTGATTTCACAATGAGTGCTGAGTTCTTAATGTAGTGTCAGGGAACAGAGACTTTGAAGCTTATTTTCTTCATCATAGTCTCCATCTCTCTTTAGAATTATGTAATTGATTTCTACAGTAATACATGCATCATTATCTGACATAATGTTGGTGAAAAATACAAGCACAAATATGATTCTATCCTCTGTTCTTTTGGAACAGACAAAATAAAACTAAAAAATAATTGTACTATGACTTTATCAGTGATGTATTGTAGAAGACCAAGAGAAGCATGAAGACAACTAACTGCATAAATATATAAATAAATAAATACCTCATCTCAAGCATGGGGTGATACAAATAATTTAATTCAACCTATAATTCATTTTAAATTTTATGATTACTTCTGATAACATCAAGTGACACTAAAAATCCTATTTTCACTGTTTATAATATGGAAAATCAATGCACCTTAACAGTGATAAGATACGGTTATAAGTTAACTTGTAAAAATTAACTCTACCCTAAACAATAGTTTTAGAACAATTTCAAATGGACGTGCAGTATTTTAGAATGTCTAAGAAAATATTTGCAATTAAATTACTTAAAAAAATTATTGACTGTAGCTTCATAATTCAATCATCCTTTTTCAATCTTTCTTTTTAAAATGTAAAAGCCCCTCAAACACATAAGTATATAAAAATACATAAATATATATAGACATATAATATTTTACACTAATAAGAGAGAAACATGCAAATTGGTGTCACTCCAGTATACCCAAAGCCACACCCACCAACCAATCAGGGTGAATATATGCAAATTAAGCCAAGCAAGCAGCCATGGAGCTGGAGCAAGCAGGAGGTTTTGTTGCCCCGGCGATGGAGGAAGCCAAGCTTCCCGCCTGCCGTGGCTGGCTGTGGACTCCGCCCAAGGCAACAAAGTTTCAATTATAGAACATAAATAAATCCCAGATACCTGCTTCCAGCCAGCCTTGCTGAGAGCTTGGGTCACTTGGGACTGTGGCTAGCCTGCAAACAGCCATCACCTCCTCACCCAGGAAGGCAACACCCTCATGGGGTGAGGGTGCCTGCTGGGGGCTTGGCCAGCCTGCATACAGCCATCAGCCTTTCACCCAGACAGGCCAGGCACCCCAGCAGGACCCTCCACCCTGAAGGAGGTGTGGCCAGCCCGAAAATGGCCATCAACCTCTCACACAGGCTAACCAGGCATATCAGTGGTGACTCCTACCTGGAAGGGGCTGTGGCCAGCCTGAAAATAGCCATCAGCCCCTCACTCAGGCTTTCCAGACACCCCAGAGGGGACCCCCAGCCTGAAGGGGCTGTGGCCAACCTGAAAACCGTCATCAGCCCCTCACCCAGGCTGGCCAGGCACCCCAGCGGGACCCCCACCCTGATCCAGGACATCCTTCAGGGCAAACTAGCTGGTCCCTACCCATGCACCAGGCCTCTATCCTATATAATAAAAAGGTAATATGCAAATTGACTCTAACAGCAGAATGACTGGGAATAACTGGTCACTATGACACACACTGACCACCAGGGGGCAAATGCTCAATGTAAGAGGTGCCCCTGGTGGTCAGTGCGCTCCCACCGGGGGAGCTCTGCTCAGCCACAAGCCAGGCTGATGGCTGCCAGCACAGCGGTGGTGGTGGGAGCCTCTCCCGCCTCCTCAGCAGTGCTAAGGATATCCGGCTGCAGCTTTGGCCTGCTCCCCGCTGGCAAGTGGACATCCCCCAAGGGCTCCCTGGCTATAAGAATAATGACTAACACTTGTGTAGCACTTGACAGTTTTCACAGATTATCAAGTACTCTCATTTGACCTTCTAAAGAATTTTTAAACCCCTGTTTTATAAAGGAGAAAATGGAGCATCTGTAATCCAAATGAGAGCTATTACATCTCCTTATGATCATGTCAGCCAATGAAGCAGGACATTTGTTTTTCTTTTTATAGTTTCAATTGTTTATTAATATTAAATTTATGAAAACCATTACTCTTGCCTTCAGCTATGTGTTTATTGTATTGGCCTATGATAGAGTTATCACACATTATTGTATTTCTCATTTTCTCTCTGTCTGTTGGAGCTGCATACTACATAAAGACAGGGCCATGCTTTTCTGAGCATCTTACAGAGTGTCAGGCCCATCTTGGCATTTCTACTATCACTTGGTTGAATCTCTGTAATGTGGTTTCCATGTAAGTGTAAAAGCTCTTTGTCTTAACATTTTTAAAGTATATTTTAACACATTTATCTTCAAGATAAAAAGAGAACCATTAAGGTATTCTTCAAAGTTATCTGATACAATTTTAGTTTTAACTGCTTCTTTGTGACATGTTAGTGCATCTTCCCTGATATCATCTTATGTCTTCTTTTTAAGTGATAAATATCTATTCTAATGTAAATAATACAGTGTTTAATTTTTGGAAAACTTGAGTAGTGTCATCTCACTGGTACTAATCTCATAATAAATTATTTGTAATTTTGGTAATACCCCCCATATTCATTTTAGCATTTACATATTTTACAATAATTATACATTTTAAATTTTCCTCTCTATATTTTTTAAAAAATTATTTTTGTATTTCTTTATTCTTCTTTTAATGAACAATTATAGTGTATCGATGATACATTAATTCTTTCAGGAATCTGAGATATAGCCATAACCAAACCTTACCTTCCTGGGGCTTACATTCTAGTGGCAATATCAAGTATGAGTCCACTTTTAGGAAAGTGTTACAAATACTCAAATTTAAAGACTAAAAAAGAGCCAGAAATTTTAAATAGCTGCTTCAGTAAAATTACAGAAATAACATGTGTATAATTTAAATTGGCAGCATAGCTGATAGTGTTCATGAATTCACTAATTATAATAGAAAACTAGTTATTCAAGAAAAATAAGGGACAATCCCTTATATTTTTCTCAATTGACAATATCTGTAATACACATTTGAGTTTTTTTCAATTTAAATACACACAACTCTTTACCGCTTGCGAATTTTCATATAAAAAAACCCATCTGTACAATACTGGCATTGGGACTCTGGCCAGGTGACTTAGTTATTTGGAGTGTTGTCCCATACATCAAAAGGTTGTGGGTTCAATTTCCTGTCAGAGCACATACTTAGGTTGTAGGTTCAATCCCCAGTGGGGGCACACATGGGAGGCAACTGATAGGTGTTTCTCTATCACATTGATGTTTCTGTCACTCTCTCTCTACCTTCCTCTCCCTCTAAAATCAATAAGACATATCCTTGGGTAAGGATTAAAAAATAAATATAAAAATAAATATTTAAAAATTTTAACAAAGTACTGTCAAAGTTAATAATGTATTCCAAGAGTAAGTAGATGATGAATCAGAATATTTAAATCATTCTGGTTTAAAAGTTCAAAACATTCTACATAGGAACACAGAAATTATACACAGATCATTATTTAGTTTTCTTTATTAAATCCATATTTTATCTAACAGTTCCAACATCTTCAGAGAAGGGAAACTTGTGTACAAATTATCCTGCCTGAGAAGGTGGATGGTAGTGAAAAGTGCACAAGAATGAACACAGCAGTTTTTCCTTCCTTGTATGTTATCATTATAAAAGAACTGGGGTAAACTGCATGAATGATAAATGGAAGGTGCTTAAATTGGGTTGGTTCTTTTATTAACATTATACACTGACATTGGCAGTTTTGACAATTACATCCATCATTTCTAGGAATCCATTCCAACATCCCAGCCTGATTTTTTCTAATGTGAGCAAATAAACAGGGTTTGTAAATATAAAAATCAAAGATTGATCTTCTGTGTCACTGTACTGATTAACAACTTCTTATTTACTATAGCTTTTTCACTGGATTATCTGAGAATCAGAATTCACTGAGGCACACCTGTATATAGCATGTGAGAGTGCTTTAATCTTCACTCACAGGCTTCAAAAGGATCAATATTAGAATTCTAAGTTTGATAATCAAAATGAAATGAAACCGTTTAGGAGCACATTGCATACTTTTAATATGTACTTCATTATTTCCATGTTGCTTCAATAGAAACAGCTGGTTGAAGATGAAGATAGACCAATTATTTTATTTTTTACACTATTTTAACCTGTGGATAATCTAGACACAAATTTTCAGGTTGAAAAAATATTTCCAGCTCAAATACATTTTTATGAGTAGAATTATATATAGATTGAAAAGCAGGTTTTCCTCCACCCAAAAAAACTTTAAGTGCAATGTTATTTACATTTCTAAAAAATTTTTGCAGAAAGGGTATTATAAACTATACTAGAAGCTTGGTGCACAAAAATTTGTGCACTTGGTGGTGGGTGGAAAGGGGGGGTCCCTCAGCCCAGCCTATGCCCTCTTGCAGTTTAGGACCCCTCGGGGGATATCCACCTGCTGGCTTAGGCCCACTCCCTGAGCGATGGGACCTAAGCTGGCAGTCAGACATCACTCTGGCAACCCAGGAGCCCTCGGGGGATGTCCACTTGCCAGCAGGGAGTAGGCCTAAAAGCTGTAGTCAGACATCCTTAGCACTCTTGAGGAGGCAGGAGAGGCTCGCACCACCACCGCTGTGCTGGCAGCCATCGGCCTGGCTTGAGGCTGAGCAGAGCTTCCTTTGTGGGAGTGCACTGACCACCAGGGGGCAACTCTTGCATTTAGCGTCTGCCCCCTGGCGGTCACTGTGTGTCATAGTGACCAGTCATTCCCAGTGGTTCTGCTGTTAGGGTCAATTTGCATATTACCCTTTTATTATATAGGATAAAAATGAATACTTGAATATAATGACAATATTCTGAACTTATATTCCATAGTAATAAGAAAACTCATAGAGTATGCATCTGGATTAACTGAGAATTAGCAAGTTGAGCAATAATTTAAGAGGAAACGAAATACTCTTTAAGTATTTCGATACAAAATAGAATTAGCATCACTTTTGGGGTTCCATTAGAGAAGGCTTCTGGAGAATAATGTTTAGAAGTAAATGATAAAAATGGATTTGTAGAGCCCTGAATGGAGTTGCTGTGTGATTAGAGCATTATCCCATACACCAAAGTTTTGGGGGTTCAATTCTCAGTCAGGGCACATATCCAGGTTGTGGGTTTAATCCCTGGTTGGAGCTCATGTGTGAGGCAGCTGATTGATATTTCTATCTCACATTGATGTTTCTCTCTTTCTCACTCTTCCTTTCTCTCTCTCTCTAGAATCAATGAAAAAAAACCTGTCCTGGATGAGGATTTAAACAAAAAGTGGATTTGTAGAAAGTCTGGAAGCTAAAAAAAATGCTCTAAATAGTGGAGATCTGGAAATATCTAATTAGGTGGTACGATCAAAAGTAGTGTCTGGCCCTGCTGGTATGGCTCAGTGGTTGAGCATCGACCCATGAACCCAGAGGTTACCAGTGAATTTCTAGTCAGGGCACATACCCAGGTTGCAGGCTTAATCCCCAATAGGTGCAGGAGGTAGCCGATAGATGTTTCTTTCTCATCGATGTTTCTCTCTATCTCTGTTCTTTCCTTTCTCTCTCTAAAAATCAATAAAAACATTTTTTAAAAGTGGGGTCTGCACTTCAGTCTTTAAATAAGCACATTAAAGATACAGAAATGTAATACAGATTCATTCTCCATTCATTTTGTTAATCTTATCCCTTGGCCCCAAAGCCATATGAAAACCTTCAGATAAACATTTTGCTACCTGTTATCTGTTCTCCTCTCAGAAGTTCCCTCCTTCTCAGAAAAATGGGACTTTTGCTTTGTTTGAGACTATCCATGTTCTGGCCCATGCACCTCTCTCTAAGATTTCTTTCTATTTTCTCCCCAAATATTTCTTCTCATTCTGTTTCTCAGAAGACCGTAATCATTTCCTGGCAATTTGCTTTCCATGCCTTTGCTTTCTGCCTTTCTCTTATCAGGATTGTCTTCTCTCCTCTCAGCCAAATCTTCTGAGCTCAATCCTCTTTCAAAATCCATGGCTTCAAAAATCACTTTCCTCGGAGGTCACTGACTAATTTTTGGTTTTCATTTAGCAAGTATTTTCTCGTATTGTTATTCTTTCACTTCCTTTCATTTGCTAGATTGAGCACATTGTAAAGGGACTGTGCTTGTAACCTTCATCAAATTGCTTGGAATTTCTGCAAATTTGGTTGGTGATAACATCATAGACAGACCGATCTTCTTTATGTGTGTGACTTGTTGATTGGAAAACCAGAGCTGCGTAAATGTGTAGAGACTTTTTTGTTTATTTGTTTATCACCATATCTCTAATGCTTACTACCAGGCCCAGTTGTAGACTTAATACTTATTTGTTTAAGGTGACCAGATTTTAACATTGGTAAAGTGGGACACCATTGACCGAGGGGGGCGGTTCTTTTTTATTATTATTACTTAAAATATTACAAAGAGTAGTACATATGTCTCTTTTTTCCCCCCTTGACCTTCTCCCGTCCTCCCCTACCCTGACAGGGGTGGGGGGGTTCTTGATTAAAAATTTGGTCTATATGGAGCAACAAAAATTTTCATAGAACACAAAAATAGTATTGTAATTTTTTTTTAATTTCAACATAAGTACAATTTACAAATATAATAAATAAAAAAATATGTATAGTATTGTATTATTTTATTCTTTGGCATATTTCTCATTTGAGTGATTTTTTTTTAGTAGATTGCTGTCATTGTTTAAAAGGGCATGAAATTTTTCACAAGAATTTGTTAAATTATATTTCACACTTAAAATGGCTTTCAAAGTCAACACTTAATTGTGATTTTTCTGATGTCCACACTTTATTTACCATAGAAAAAACACGTTCAGTCGCAGCATTAGTTCCTGGTAAGGACAGCGCATTATTATTTTAATTTTAATCCTATATTTTTTTCTAAATAATAATAATACTAACTTGTATTATTTTTCCTCTGAATTTGCCTTAATGTAAGTCGTAAGTGTCACTTTCAAAGCCGGCGCTAGACTTTTTGCCACCACTATAAAATAGAAATAATACGAGTACTGACTGCTAAATTCAAGAGAATGTATGTATTTATGAAATAAATAAATTACCTAAATTATCTGAATAGCTGATTTGTAATGACATCACTTGTTTAACTAGCTTACTAGCATGCAGTATGATGTGTATCATCTGAGAGACAGTTACAAAATGTTTTCATCATTGCCAATCCCAAAAAATGCCATTGTTCATTAAGTCCAAACAATGGTGGTCGAATTCTAACAACTGATCAACAATGCGCACTTTGATAAGCAGTTCTCGATAATCAGTTCTCAACAATTATTTGTTATTATTAAAGTTAAATATTATAAAATTAACAAAAATAATATAAAACTCATATCCTGGCTAAATAACCACATGGCCGCCGAAAACCATATATTCCCTTTTCGTTCTCCCACCGTTCCCTAGCTTGTCGTGCATTCTTTCCAAAAATTGGGACTTTTTAAAACGCCGCGGGACGCGGGACAAATTGTTAAAAATAGGGACTGTCCCGCCGAAAGTGGGACATCTGGTCACCTTATATTTGTTGAATGAGTGCTAGTTTAATTTACTTAAACAGTATGTCTTAATCCGGTACTTTCAAATATGGAGCAGGAGAACTTCAGAATAACACCCAGCATCTCATCATTTTTCTTCTAGGATAAGAAAGCCTTAGTTTTTCTCCTGTTCTGCTGTTTATTAGAAGAGGACAGAAGAAATAAGGTGGGAAATTAGAGTTGGTACAAGGCCCAGGGGGTGGTGGCTGCGGCCTGGGGAGGTCCGGGATTCATTTCCAAGTTTGCAAATGCTGCTGCCCAAGCTCCAAACACCTCCACCATCTCCGCGCCCAGACCCCAACTCCTCTCCTTGCTGCCCCCAGATGGCATTCAGGGCCAGGAGCTGTCCTGCTGCTGCTCTGGGTGACCAGGCAGGTGGCGCCTGTGGCGGTCCTGGGCCTGGGCTCCAACCTGGAGCTGCAGATCGACCGGTTCATGCCTGCTGCCCACCCCGCCCAGCCACCACGCCCCCGCGGCCATGCTGCTCCTGCTCCTGTCGCTGCCCTGCCCGCACCACCATGCCACTCCCCCTCAGCCACACCCGACACTGCTCGCTCCCTGGCTGCTGGCCTCCATCTTGGCTAAGTTAATTTGCATACAGCCACTCTGGTTGGCTGGTGGGAGTGGCTTAGACTCCCAGAGAAATGGTTAATTTCAATATTACGCTTTTATTAGAGTAGATAACAGTTAAGTTAAAAGACCAAAGTAATTATATATATATACACACACACACACACAAACACACACATACATGTGAGCATTAGAATATCCTGAATTATCTGCTATTTTCAAACTTAGTTTTCTTTAAAATGTTGTGGTAATGATGGCTCCTTGTCAGAGTTAATTAGGTTGTCTCATTTACATAGCTTCATATTACAATGAGAAGTAAATTCACAAGTCAGGGATTTAGTATGTATTCACAAGTCCCCACCTGGTTTTCAAGCATGTAAACTGGTTCATACCAGATATTCAGTCCAATTTTGTAATTTCTGGATTAATCAGTTGACCTCTTCCAAGATCACATTCTCTCACTTGCAGGTGTTTCTTTACCCTAATCCTGCACAGTTTCTAGTCTCTAGGTAGAACTGTCTCAAAGCCTGTGTCAGGAAGCTGGTATAGAAAGTACACACAAAAGATTATCCTTGGTATCTAGCTGTTGGATGTCTCCTTGACCTGTTGAACTGACACTATCTCCAGCTCACCTCTGAGCCTGTCCTAGATTCATGGGAACATTAACACCTCTTCCAAATTCATAGCAAATACAGAAGCATCACTGAACCACTTCTAGTGCTCTGTCACTTCCTTTAAGATAAGGTGCTGAGGATGCTATTGAAAGTGGAAACCAGAGCACATGGCTTTTACCATCCCAAAACCCCTATTTCTCATCCCACTTTTCCAGCTTGATCGAATGACAGAAAAGTTGCCCAAAAATCACATTTCTTCTAACTAGATTATATTTCCTCTAAGTTCTACTATTTCCTTTCACTATTTCTTATCTAATCTGAGCCAAGAGGAAATTACATTTGGGCGCAAGTTCTTATACCAGTAACTGTGTCCTTTTTACTTACAATTTAGAGTCAGTCATGGTCTTTGCTTTCAGTGTTACATCAGTGGTTGGCTATTTACACACAGTTAATGCACATTCAGTTAAGTTAAATTAGAGGGGGGTGATAGGGGTCTGGTGGGCATGTGAAAATCTAGTAGAGCAGTCTCATACTACTTCCTATCTCTTCATTCAATATGCAATTATTTAAGATATACTGAAGATCTAGCACTGCATTATGTCACAAGAATGGTATAATGAAAAAGGTACACAATTCTAAAGCACTTGGAGTAGAGCTAAAAAAAAAAAATTGGATGTTTGCCATATAGTTAAGTTCTTCCTGAATGATATGGATAGTAACCAGGTCTAGGGATTATAGAAGTTGCACTCAATCCAGCTAGCAGGGTGTGTTTTGTAAGAGTTTTAGAGGAAACAAATTTAACATAGCTTTGAAAAGTGACATTTACATTGAAACATGAATTTCAATGTATAATTCTGTAGAATGTATAAGTATGCAAGAAATAAGAGGGGGAAGGTAGGATGCAACAAGTGTTTCAGGCATAATTAATGACATGTACAAGTTCAGGAGTAAATGCATGACACTCTGAAATTCCATGTGGCTGGATAAGAAATGTCAGGCATCCTAAGAGCTTGGACTTTAGAAGATGTTGTATATTACATATTACATGACTAACATTCTATTCTCAGAATTCAGAGACCTGAATTTGAATTCTGGTTTCCCCATTTACCTTAGCATTGTGACATATTCACTCCACCATTTTTGTTTCTTCTATAAGTAAACTTATAAATTATATTTATCTTTTAAGAAAAATTTCAAACATATTTGAATCCTTAGCAATAAAGTCTTTGAGTACCACCTCTATATACACATTTTATTAATTTATTTATCTATATATTATATAAGGTATTACTTTATGAATGTTATATACATAAAATACACAAAAAGGTTCCAGTTAATGTAAAAATAAATAAATATATATTTATTTATTATTAATTAATTTATATTATATATTATTATATTGATATTTTATTTCTATTTGATACTTAAAAACAACAAAAATCTTTCAAAAATGAAAATAGTAGAGTTATAATTATATATTTTCTTATGAACATTTTAATTAACATGTTCATGTTCTTCAAAAATATCATTCAATATTTGTGGATAAATAAATTTCAATGTCAGATTCTAAATTTACTTCTATGGTAGTAATCATATATATACACACACATATACATATACATTTATATATTCTCCTTTTTTTAATCTCTTATCTTTTTCTCTCTCATCGATATCATTTATGCTCTCTTTTCTATCCCCTAATTGTTTTTTCTCAGGTGGTCACTTATGTTGGGGTTGTTTTTGTTAGTACATCCCTGCTTTGTTTCCTTTCTGTTGTGTCTTCTCAAGGTGAATTTTATCCTGTCTGGCCAGGTGCTAGAGAGCAAGCCTCATAACCAGATACCTGAAAAAGAAACACCATCCACAAACAGGTCAATAACACTCCAGACCCAACTACAGATCCAGGAAAAAGGCAGCAGTGAGGAAGAGAGCATGAGTGAGTGAGGGGGCAAAAGAGGAATGTGTGGTCATGTAGGGTGTGTGTGTGTGTGTGTGTGTGTGTGTGTGTGTGTGTGAGAGAGAGAGAGAGAGAGAGAGAGAGAGAGAGAGAGAGAGGCACAGTTAGATCCTGCAGGATCTTCAGGGGCAGGCTAACTGGGCTCGCCTAACTAAGTAGCCTCTGCTACCATTGTAAATAGTGCCAGGAGTCTGGCTCATCCTCAGAAGCCTAGCCTTTTGAAGGGACAAGCCACTTTTCCTGGGAGCCCAGCCTCACCTCCACCCAAGGTGCCCTCAAATAACACCTGGGACTCTACAGTCACCCTGTCAGGGACCTTCTACCTTGGCTGTGGTCCCACAGTCAACTAGTCTCCAGCAATCCTGGGTGCAGGCTCCTGTGAGTTCTGAAATGTGTTCCCGTATGACTGGCTCAATGCTTTAGCTCAGGACACTGCAACCACGTGAGCAGCAGACATGTGAGCAGCCTGCTCCAGTTCAAGGAGCAACAGCCCCATGAGAAGCCTGCCCCAGGCCTAAGGGCAGAAGCCTCACATGGCCTGCCCCTGTCCAAGGAGAAGCAACTGTGTGAGCATCCCACTCCCTCACCCAAAGAGCAGCAACCATGCGAGCAGCCCATTCCATCTAAGGAGCAGTAGCCGCACAAGCAGCCTGCCCACAATTGAGGAGCAGCAGCCCCATTAAGCCCACCCCTGTCCAAGGAGCAACAGCTGTGCAGAGCCATCACCCTGCACCTGTTTGAGGAGCAGCAGCTGTGTGAGCAACCTGCCCTCATCTGAGGAGCAACAGCTATATGAGCAGCCCACCCCCATATGAGGAACAGCAGCACTGTGAGCAGTCTACCCTCATTCAAGGAGCAGCAGCCACACAAGCAGATCACCCACATCTGAGGAGCAGAAGCCCTACACAATCCACACTGGTCCAAAGAGCAGCAACCACATGGAGCCTGCACCTGTCCAACGAACATCAGCTGGGTGAACAGCCCACCCCCATCTGAGGAGCTGCAGTTGCATAAGTAGACCATACCCATACAAGAAGTAGTAGCCCTGTAAGTAACCTGCCCCTGTCCAAGAAGTGGCAGCCTCATGAGAAGCCCAGCCCATCTGAGGAGCAGCAGCAGTGTGCAGCCAGCCCGATCCAAGGAGCAGCAGACATGTGAGCAGTCCACCCCTGTCTAAGGAACAGAAGCCACATGAATAGCTCACCCTGTCGAAGAAGCAGCAGCTGTGCTTAACCTACCCTCATCTGAGGAACAGCAGCCTCATGATCAACCCACCCCTGTCCAAGGAACAGCAGTTGTGTGAGCAGCCTCCCCAATTGACCAGAGAAGACACCACTGCTATGAACAGCACCTACCAAAGGAGCCTCAGCCAACTGAGGAGCAGCCACTTCTGTGACCACTCAAGCAGCAACCACAGCCTGTGGAGCCACTGCCACCCAAGGAGCAGCCCCTGCGTGACTTTACATCCAGATCAATTGGTGAGACCAAAAATAAGTAGAAAAAGAAAGCCCCAAAAGAAAGAAAAGGAGGAATTGCCAGAAAAGCAGATAAGTGAAACAGAGTCATGCAATTTGTCAGAAAAAGAATTCAGAATATGGGTCTTAAAGTTCATAAACCGAATGAAGGTAAAAAAATCAACAACTTCTGTAAGAATCAAGAAAAACTTAAGAGTGATATAGCTACCATAAAAAAACACCATGGAAAGTATCAACAGTAGACTAGGAGAAGCAGAGGACCAAATTAGTGAATTAAAAGACAGGGAAGCAAAACACACCCAAACTGAACTGTAATAGGAGAAAAAAATTAAAAGAGGAGGCGAGCCTAAGGAAGCTATGGAACAACATGAAATGAAGCAACATACAAATTATAGGGGTGCCAGAACAACAGGAAGGGGAACAAGAGTTAGAAAACCTATTTGAAGAAATAAAGTCAGAAAACTTCCCTGAGGTGGGGAAGAAAAAAGTCATACAAGCACAGAAAGTCCCAAATAGGATGAATCCAAAAGGACCCACACCAAGACACATCATAATTATGATGGCAAATGTTCAGAACAAAGTGAGATTCTTAAAGGCTGCAAGAGAGAGGCAGAAAGTTACATACAAGGGATCTCCCATTAGATTATCAAATGATTTCTCAACAGAAACACATCAGGCCAGAAAAGAATGGAAGGAAATTTACAAAGTGATGTAAAACAAGGGATTGAATCCAAGAACACTCTATCCAGCAAGACTATCATTCAACATTGAAGGGGAAATAAGAAGCTTCACAGACAAAAAAGGCTAAGCGAGTTTATCACCACCAAGCCAGCAATGCAAGAAATGCTAAGGGGACTGGTGTAAAAAAAAAGAAATAAAAAAGCTAAGAAAAAACAAGCACAAAATAAATGACTACAAACAAGTACCTTTCAGTGATAACATTAAACATAAATGGACTAAATGATCCAATAAAAAGACATGGAGTGGCTGAATGGATAAAAATCATGACCCATATATATTCTGTCTAAAAGAGACCCACCTCAGAATAAGGGACTCAAACAGACTGAAAGGGAAGGAATGGAAAAATATCTTTTAGGAAAATAGAAGTTTAAAAAAAAGCTGGGTAGCAATACTTATATCTGACAAAATAAGATCTCAAAGTGAAGGCCATAACAAGAGATAAGGAAGGCTACTTCATAATACAAAAGGGATCAATTCAACAAGAAGATATAACCCTGAAAAACATATATGCACCCAATGCAGGAGCACCCAAATACATTTAAAAAAAAAAAAACACTCCTGGAAGAAATCATGGGAGAGAATGACAACAATACAATCATAAGATGGGGACTTTTATACACCACTGACATCACTGAATAAATCCTCTAGATAAAAAATCATCAAAGAAACAGCAATCCTAAATGACTCACTAGATCAAATGGACTTAATTGACATCTTCAGAACATTTCACCCCAAATACAGGGATATAAGTTCTTCTCAAGTGCACATGGGACATTTTCAAAAACAGAACACATATTGCGTCACAAGCAAAGTATCCTTAAATTCAAGAAGATTGAAATCATATCAAGCATTTTTTCAGACCACAATGGCATAATATTAGAAATAAACTACAATAAAAACAATCCAAAAAATTTAAACACTTGGAAGCTGAAAAGCATGCTATTAAACAATGACTGGGTTACCAAAGAGATCAAAGAAGAAAGTAAAAACTAATAACAATAAAAACACAGCAATACAAAATCTATGGGACACAATGAAAGCAGACCTGAGAGTGAAGTCTATAGCTCTACAGGCAAACCTAAGAAACAGCAAAATATGGTAATAAATCACCTAACTCTACAACTCATAGAATTAGAAAGAGAGAAACAAGAAAAGCCCAGAGTGAGCAGAAGGAAGGAGATAATAAAGATCAGAGCAGAAATAAATGAAGTGGAGAGAAAAAACAAACAAACAAAAAACATAGAGAAGATCAATGAAACCAAAAGCTGGTTCTTTGAAAGGATACACAAGATTGATGAACATCTAACCAGGCTCACCAAGAAGCAAAGAGAAAGGACAGAAATAAACAAAATCAGAAATTAAAGAGGCAAAATAACAACAGATCCCACTGAACCTCAAAGGATTATTAATAAATACTATGAACAACTCTACTCCAACAAACTAGACAACCTGGAGGAAATGGACATAATTCCTAGAAAAATACAACCTTCCAAATTCAATCAGGAAGATTCTAAAAATCTCAATAAGCCAATAACTATGGAAGAAATTGAAGCAGTAATCAAAAAGCTTCCAGCAAACCAAAGCCTAGGGCCAGATGCCTTCACTGGGGAGTTTTACCAAACATTTAAGGAAGAACTAAAACCTATCCTACCCAGACTATTCCAAAAAATTCAAGAGGAAGGAAAGTTTCCAAACTCATTCTATGAAGCCAGCATCACCTTAATACCAAAATCAGATAAAGACAACACAATGAAAGAGAATTACAGGCCAATATCTTTCATGAACATAGATGCCAAAATAATCAACACAATTCTAGCAAATCAGATCCAGCATTACATCAGAAAGATCATACACCATGACCAAGTAGGATTTATCCCAGGGATGCAAGGATGGTACAATATTTGCAAATCAATAAATGTGATACATCACATAAACAAGTTGAGAAATAAAACTCACATAGTCATATTAATTGATGCAGAAAAAGCATCTGACAAAATTCAACACCCATTTTTGATAAAAACTCTCAGCAAGATGGGAGTAGAAGGATCATACCTCAACATAATAAAGGCCGTATATGACAAACCCACTGGCAACATCATACTCAATGGGCAAAAACTAAAATCATTTCCCTTAAGAACAGGAACAACACAGGGATGCCCACTCTCACCACTCCTGTTTTAAATAGTACTGGAAGTACCAGCCATTGTGATCAGACAAGAAGAAGAAATAAAAGGCATCCAAACTGGAAAAAATATGTAAAATAGTAATTATTCACAGATGACATGATGCTCTACCTACAAAACACTAAAGACTCCATCAAAAAATTATTAGACTTAATAAATGAATTCAGCAATGTAGCAGGATACAAAATTAATGCCAAGAAATCTATGGCATTCCTATACACCAATAATGAACTTACAAAAAGAGAGACTAAAAGAGCAAACCCATTTACCATCGCACCAAAAAAATTAAGGTACCTAGGAATAAACTTGACTAAGGAAGTAAAAAACCTATACACGGAATACTACAGGACACTGAAAAAGGAGATAGAGGAAGACATAAACAGATGGAAGAACCTACAGTGTTCATGGATTGGTAGAATCAATATCAAGATGTCCATACTACCCAAAGCAATCTATAGATTCAATGCATTCCCCATTAAAACACCAACAGCATATTTCACAGACCTAGGACAAACTTTCCAAAAACTCATGGGGAGTGAAAAAAGAACCCGAATAGCTGTAGCAATCCTGAGAAATAAGAACAAAGTAGGTAGTATCTTAATACCAGAGATCAAGCTGTAGTACAAAGCCACTGTTCTCAAAACAGCCTGGTACTGGCACAAGAACAGACATATAGATTAATGGAATAGAATGGAGAACCCAGAAATTGACTGAAACCACTATGCTCAATTAATATTCATCAAAGGAGGCATGAACATACAATGGAGTCAAGACATTCTCTTTAATAAATAGTGCTGGGATAGATAAATGCAAAAAATTGAAACTAGACCACCAACTTACACCATACGCAAAAATAAACTCAAAATGGATAAAGGACTTAAACATAAGATGGGAAACTGTAAAAATACTAAGGAATCCACAGGCAGAAAAATATCAGACATATGCCAAAGCAATTTCTTCACTGATACTGCTCCTAGGGCAATGGAAACTAAAGAGAAAATAAACAAATGGGACTACATCAAAATAAAAAGCTTTTGGACAGCAAAACTAACCATAAACAAAAGAATAAGAAAGCCCACTGCATGGGAGAACTTATTTGCAAATGTTATCATCGATAAGGGTTTAATCTCCAACATTTACAGGGAACTCATACAACTTAACAAAAGGAAGATAAACAACCCAATCAAAAAATGGCCAAAGGACCTAAATAGATACTTTTCAAAAGAAGACAGAAGAAAGGCCAAAAGACATATAAAAACATGCTCAAAGTTGCTAATTATTGAGAGACACAAATGAAAACGACAATGTGGTACCATCTCACACCTGTCAGAATGGCTATCATCAAAAAATCAACAAATGCAAGTGCTGGCTACGATGTGGAGAACAAAGGAATCTTCGCTCACTGCTGGTGGGAATGCAGACTAGTGGAGAACAGTATGGAGTTTCCTCAAAAAACTAAAAATGGAACTGCCATTTGACCCAGTGACCCCACTTCTAGGAATATATCCCAAGAAACCAGAAACACCAATTAGAAAGGATATGTGCATCCTTATGTTCATAGCAGCACAATTCACCATAGCTAAGATTTGGAAGCAGCCTAAGTGCGCATCAGCAGATGAGTGGATTATGAAACTGTGGTACATCTACACAATGGAATACTATGCTGTGGTTAAAAAAAAGAGTTCTTACCATTTGCAACAGCATGGATGAAACTAGAGAGCTAAGTGAAATAAGCCAGTCATAGAAAGATAATCTCACTCATTTATGGAATATAATTAACAATATAAACTGATGAAAAAAAGCAGATCCAGAGACAGAAGCATGGATCAGACCATCAAACCTCAGAGAGAATGTAAGGGAGGGACAGGTTAAGGGGGAGAGATCAACCAAAGGACTTATATGCAAGCATATAGGCCTAACCAATGGACACAGACAACAGGGGGGTGAGGGCATGAGTGGGGGGTTGGGAGGTAATGTGGGGATAAGGACACATATGTAATAACTTAATAAAGAAATTATAAAAATAAATAAAAGTTTGATTAATAGTAATCACTTTATACCTTATTAATATATTGCATGGTTTTCCACATATGGGTTAATTACATAAATTAAGAATACATTTATTCTTTTAAATAATAAAGCATTATAATATTACTAACTTGATTATTTTCTTTCTGCTTCTCTTCTTGTGAGTATATTATTAAAAGAACAAAAACAATTGCCTAGTATAAATAAGAAGAACCAAATAATTTACTGAAGGTGCTGTTGTGTAAAATTACCCTGAATGTAAATTAAAATTTGATTAGCATTTGCAGCAGCATGGATGGAACTGGAGAACATAATGCTAAGTAAAATAAGCCAGTCAATGAAAGAAAAATACCACATGTCTGCACTCATCTATGGATAATAATAACCATTATAAACTGGTGAACAAAAATAGATACAGAGGCAGAGCAGCATCAAACAGACTGTCAAATTACAGCAACAAGGACAGGGACATTGGAGGGGAATGGGCAACAGATCAGCCAAGGGACTTTCGTGCATGCATTTAAGCAAAACCAATGGACACAAAACACTGGGGGGGGGGGTAGGGGAGACTGGGATAAGGGCAGGGGGAAAAAGAGATATATGTACTAATCTTTGTAAAACTTTATGTAATAATAAAAAAAATTAAAAAAAAAAACAGAAAAAAAAAACAAGCAAACAAACAAAAAAAAATTTGATTAGGGGAAAAAAGAGTAGTAAGTTGGCCTCAAGCAAGGATCATATTCAAAACAAGATCATTAGTAAATGTCAACTGTACTTTTTTTAAAGTGGTTGGTTTATCTCTTTTTAAAACTTCAATGCCATTGGTTAATTTGATTTAAAAAATTTGTGATTCCAAGATATTAAAAAAGTACTCATTAAGA
>PVJC01032154.1:0-20121 GCA_004026665.1 Murina feae
TTCAGGTGCATAATTAAATAATACATCATCTGTATATTGTATTATGTGTTCACTATCCCAAATCAAATCACCTTCCATCACAATTTATCCCTTTACCCTCTTCTAATCCTCCAACTCCCTTTCTCTCTGGTAATCACCATACTGTTGTCTGTCAGTTTTTTTTTCTTTGCTTAATTCTTTCATCTTTTTCAGGCAGAAATGCTTTTATTTACATAAAAAGTGCCTGAGATTTGTCATCATAATCCCACAATTCATTGATTTTAGAGTACAGCAGAAAGTAATCACCAGCTGTGGACGAATTTATTGTGGTAGCCTACCCTTTGTACTGCCTTCGTGCTATGGAACCCTGCATCTTCATTGAAAGTGTTTTTGGCTTCCTGTCCATCACAAAAGTATAAATTCCATCAAGATTTCAATTGCAAAGTGTTTTCCCACTATTATGTAAACAATGCTTTGGGTAATTGTGGCCCATGTCTTCTAGCTTGTTTTGAGCAATATCACTAATATACCTTAACAAATAACAGAAAAACAAAAAAGCTAAATCAGCCAGGCAGTCTGATAATTTTTATACAACAGAGTGATATTTATAATTTTATTATTTGAGTGAAATAGTTATGTTTTACTTTGAGCCTAGATGAAAAGGACATATGCTGTTCCAGTTTAGTTAGAGGGTGATATGATGACAGTAACAAACTGTTCTATAAAGTATCTTCACAGAAAATTATTTTCTATCCCCAATCTGCCCTCCTTTATTTGGAGACATTTATGAGATAAATAACTGCTAAACATATTGGGAGTTAAAGAAAAGCAATGTCAATAATTCTTTAGTCATTGAAACAGAATATGCTTTAATAAAATCTTCATTTACACAGAGTAAAAAGTCACTGCTCATATATTTACTCTTTTGTTTAAACCCTTATGACTATAACATAATTGGTTACCTGGAATTAACCCAAACTGCACTAGATCACCTTTGTGCCATATAGACTAATTGCTATGCCTATTTTATGGTTAACCTTGATCATTTCTATAATTCTACAAAACTTCAGACAAGAGGGTGAAAGGATCATTACATTGGCAACTCCAACCTTGAAAAAAATTGGGGGGAGACTTCTTAATAGTAGCAGTTATGTTTAACTAAAGCATTGGAGCAAGTAATGAAGTTCCACTGACACAAAATATTCTTTCAGTTCATTTTTAACAGCTACCTGATATTATAAACCCTTTATATTGTCCAATGTATTTTAAGGTGGCACTGTAAATTTGGCTATATTTGTCTATGGTCATTTTGTGATTAATATCTTGTTAGGTCTAAGTTATATAGATAAGATTTTTAAGAGATTCCAGAATAAATAATAGAAATTTTCTAGCACTCTCTAATCAAGTCATATGCTTTCTCCTGTTTAAGAGCAAATTGCTTTACACTAAAGCACTGCCTGCAATTACAGCTTAGAAAATGATTGCATTGTATGCTCTTTTGACATGCTGCTAAAGTAGCATGTATTATTATTTTTAAATCAGTGAATAAATGGAAAATTTCTATGCATCAATAATTTTTAGTTGAAAGAGAATTCACCTAAAAATAAAGCTTGTGCCAATTGGTAAATTTTGGAAAATTCTGAATCAAAAGAATAATGATAGTAGTGATTAGATAATGGAAGGGAATAATTAAAGTTATTTTTAGGCATATGTGTATTTTACATGTATTATATATTATGTCAATTTATATCATATAAACTTTAAAATCAAGATTAAAAACCTAAACTAGGCCCTATAGTAAATAACTATGCTTGAATGTTATCTTATTTTTTTATTGTAATGTCTAATTACCTGGGAAACTAAAAATACTACATAACCAAGCTTTACATATTCAATGGATGATCGATCACATCTGACCAAACCCAGCTTAGGAGTCATTTTCTCCTGTTATTTAACACATAGCACTGGAATGTGAATAGTATAGGAGGGAGAACTTTGTTTTTTCCTGTAAGTTGTTGAGAAATTCATACAACAGATGGGAAGTGTCTATTTTTAAAATCAAACAATTTTATATTTCAACCAACAATATATAAATTAACCTTATAAACTCCCACTATGAGCAATTAGTATTTTGGCATGATCAGACACAAATTCCTAAAATGTATAGCAAACTTTATTAAACCTTCTTGTTAATTGAAAATTACACTAGGATATATCTTTAGTGATTTAAGAATGATTAATTTTAGAGGTGATATAATACCAGTGCTACTAGATTCCAGTAATGATACAAAAATTGTGGGAAAGTCACTTCTATGTTAAGAAAGATTGTGTAATTTGGCCAGAAGATTAACCCCATTTAGCTAAGTGTTGCAGAACCCAGGAACCATTTAAATTCTTAGAATGGAGCCCTAACTGGTTCAGCTCAGTGGATAGAGCGTCGGCCTGCGGACTGAAAGGTCCCAGGTTCGATTCCAGTCAAGGGCATGTACCTGGGTTGTGAGCACATCCCCAGTAGGGAGTGTGCAGGAGGCAGCTGATCAATGTTTCTTATCGATGTTTCTAACTCTCTATCCCTCTCCCTTCTTCTCTGTAAAAAATCAATAAAATATATTTTAAAAAATAATAATAAAAATAAATTCTTAGAATGGAGAGACAAAGCGATGATTAGGAAGAAATGGCAGAACCATTACACACACACACACACACACACACACAATAAATAAATAAAAACTAAAAATATAAAGATGGGATCATGTATTAGAGTGCCCTACCTGAAGTAACTTTCTTTAGAATGGAAATTCTGAAGTCAAGGGTCATAGTTTTGCTTGTTTAGCATGATGTAATTCAAAATTTAGATAATGAACCTTTAAATGGGTTTAAACTCAGAGGTATGCTAGAACTGAAGGGTAAATTTTCAGGAAACTTGTGAATATGTTCCTGTAATTTCTTAATTATGTGGTGACATAAGAAAAATGGCAGAGTAGACAGCCAACCAGCTCCAAACTTTCATGCCCCTACAAGAAACTCCAAAAATAAGCACTTTCAGAACCAACTTTGCTGTTCTAGAAAACAGTCAAAGGTTCACAGCAACCAAACAGTGAATCAAAAAACTTAAGCCCTGGCTGGGTGACTCAATTGGTTGGAGTGTCATTCCTTATACCAAAAAAAGGCTGTGGGTTCAACTCCCTGTCAGAGCACATACCTGGGTTGGGGATTTTATCCCTTTTGGGTGAGTTTGGCAGGTAACAGACCAATGTTTCCCTCTGAATTGATGTATATCTCTCTCTCTCAAACATATCCTGGGGGTGAAGAATAAAAAAAAAGAAAGAAAAGGCAAAACAGAACTGGAAGCATCACACTTCTTGATTGTGTTTTTTCTGACTTGGGATAAATTATTAATATTTTGCTATGAATTATGATTTTTGTTTTGGTTTATAGTTTTGATACATTATCAAATCAATGATGTTCTTTCTTAATTTGCTATGAATTTTAATATTCATAAGGATATATATTGGTTATGCATTTTAATAGCATGGTAAATTTAGATTTTAATGAGAAAATATTTTAATTTTTAATTATTATACAAAATAATAAAAAGGGAAGCTAGTACAGATCTACTAGTTAATAGATCTAAAATATTTTTGTTAAACTGAAAGTTCTAGTCATAAGTCAGCTAGAATTATTTTATATCGTACAATATGTTATACTCCAATCCAGACCTTTTTATTTGCTATTTACAAAGGTATAGGCTGAAATTGACTGAAATATGTATAACACTCTGTCAAGAAAATCTAGTTTGTAAATTCAGCATTTATTAATTTTATGCAATTATGCATAAGAAACTCTAAGTTGTAGCAACATTATTTCAGCACTCTGAATCCATGTAAACTACTGTTTCTACTTTGTATATAGTTTTCCACAATGTTCTTCCCCAATATATATGTTTCATGATGTCAAGAAATTTGCTTGCCTTACCTAATTAAATATGTGATTTTTAAGTGATAAAAAAGGTAAATATATTCCCCCTCACCCTCTGACATGGGAAGAGAAAGTCCAGAAACTTAGATTAGGCAGGAAATCAGAATCAGCTTTGCTACCATAATCTTTAAAAGCCTTTTGCATTTTTTTCCATACATATTTCCTTTTAAAAAAAATATTGTTATTGATTTCAGAGAGGAAGGAGAGGGAGAGAGAGAATCATTGACCCGTTGCCTCATGCATGCCCCCTACTGGGGACAGAGCTGGCAACCCTGGCATGTGCCCTGACCAGGAATCAAACTGTAATGTCCTGGTTCATAGGTCGATGCTCAACCACTGAGCAACACTGGCCAGGCATATTTCCTTTTTTGTTGTTGTTGTTAAAGAGTAAATGGCTGTTGACTGTGCAGATTATGCAGAACTTCAGCTAAATGTTACTACATCAGGAAGACTATGGATCAAAGAGGCCTACTAAGTTATCAGAAATAATGATATTTACATAGGTAGTTTATATAAAAGTGTAGAAAGCATGAGTGAAAGTAAAATTTTAAGAGAACCTTCTGAAAGAAAAATTAGAACAATTCATGATGTCAGTTTTCTTTTCATGGTTTGTCATAAAGTCTAAATTTATATTTGCTGCATGCTCCCTTCAAGAAGATGAATAAGTTATGCAAAACAAAGTATACCAATATTTAAATTACATAGAAAAGCTTAGGTTTGAAAATAATTTGACAGTGAGATAAGCAAGAAGATCCAATTCAGCAAACCCTTGAGCATATTACTATTTCTTTTAACACTCCTTTTTTGTTCATAATCTATAGAAAAAAATCCTTGACCAGATAGATGTTTCTTAGTCTTTTAATTAAAAAGCAATATTTATTAACAACACTCTATAGCTAACAATTTTAATGCTCCTATCAAACTCAGGCAAGAAATTATTAAATCCATAAAAGTACTTTTTCATTGCATTTTAATGGAAATAAAATTAGATCTGTTTTATCAGAAGTGGGACTAGTCAACACTAAAAGAAGCAAAAGTACTGCAAAATAGTCAATTTACATAAATAAATGTGCCTCCTTTTCAAATCAGGAAGGCTTTTCATGAGAACCTAAAAGGCAACATCACTCCCCAAGCTGACTTTGAATTGATGGACTGGTGGTGAGTGTGATAAGATTTAACCAAAACCTTTCTTCTTTTTCTCTCCACACTAGGTAAATTTTAAGCTTTGCCTTTCCCATGATACCTATCTAAATGTTAATACTCCACATCCTTTCCATACCATTATTGTATTCCTAAGGAAAGAATGCATATCCTGTACACAGCAATTCTGTTCAATCTAAAATAATAGATATTTTGAAATACTTATTGCTGAATATTTCATTTATACAGACTACAAAATGATGATTGCAAAGCTGGCTTAAAGAATTTTACTAACTTTCATTGAAAGATACAAATAAAATGACTAGATGATGTAGCAAATCTTATTGTCTGGCAATGTACACTAAGGGGACCACTGTTTTTTTTGTTTTGGTTATTTTTTGGGAGTAGAAATACTGACTCTGACTGAATCATACAAAGAATTGTTCTTCAAGTTAGTATACCTTTTTGAAGGTCACCTTGACCAAACTCCCACCAGATTAAAAATAACAAATTTCTTCTATAGCATACCTAACAAGAAGCTATTTTTTTATCTACTGGAATGCCTCTAATAACAGAGTACATATCCCTATGTGGTGTTGGCTCCTGATTAGGTGTTCATAATTGTACACTTCTGTACCCTCTGCTTTGTCTGAGTCAGGTTTCTTTCTTCCCTAAAGGTCCCTGAACTCTGCTTGCCCTCATACCTGAGCAAGCACTGAAAAGCCCTTATCAGCTTATCCTGAGAATCAGCTGACTGCAGTGAGACAAATATTTTGATCTGACCCCTCTGATCATTTTCTCTCATTTGCCTGACTTACCCATACTTACTGTTTTTCTCTCCCTATTTTTTAAAAAGATTATTTTGTTTTCTTTTGAGACACTTGCAGATTTCTGAGATGAGAACACGCTCCATATTGCAATAATCTTTCTTCTCTATAAAGCCTCTTCTTATCTAAGTCTGGATTTGTTTTTATATGACACTTCCACTATGTGAAAGCCCAAAACTATATGCCTCTGAACTGTTTTTCTTTCCCTGTGCTATCTCTACTTTTTTCTACTTTCTTTCCTCCTTATCCCTCCCATTGTACAAAGTCATGGACTTAAACTGTAAATAATGTTACAGTTATGTAAATAATATTACATACTAGTGGCTTGGTGCATGAAATTTGTGCATATTAAAAGGGAATTAATTAACGGAAATATTTAAATATTGCTATTCGTCCTTTATAATACAAGTGTGAGAGATGAAGGGAAATTAGTAAAATTTATATAAAAATAATATATAAATTTATTAATAAACAGTAACAAAAGAATATAACAACAGAGGCATGAAATAAAAGTAACAAAAACATGATATGAAAACAACAGTGATGCAAACAATGATGGATAAAGTGATTAAACTTATTCTAATATCTCCCTGTACACCACATTAAGAGTGAAAACACTGAGTGCTTAACTAATTTCCCTTGTGATGAAGTATTTAGAACTTAAACTGTAACATCACATGCTCTTCAAACTCGAGCTAAAGCAACATGTAACTGACCATGTGTGAAAATGGGTTCAGGTAGGAATATTCGTACTCTGTCTAGAGTTTGTCCTGTGATTTATTAATAGTCTTTGCAAATGCTGGCATCACAGGAAACTGTTGTCAAATTAATTTTAATGGGAGGCCAGTGTCAGATGGGGACAAATCAATTATTGGAATCAGAACATCCTCTCCCTCTGTAGATCCTGTTAATACTTCAGCTTCGATAATGTTAGATTGTAATCTTTTGATAATAAATCTGGTACCATTACAAAGACCCCATTTACTATTAAGATTTCTAAAGAGCATGATGATTGCACCCACTTTCTTTTTTTTAAACATATTTTATTGCTTTTTTTCTTTTTACAGAGAGGAAGGGAGAGGGATAGAGAGTTAGAAACATTGATGAGAGAGAAACATTGATCAGCTGCCTCCTGCACACCTCCTCCTGGGGATGTGCCCACAACCAAGGTACATGCCCTTGACCAGAATAGAACCTTGGACCCTTCAGTCTGTAGGTCGACGCTCTATCCACTAAGCCAAAGTGGTTAGGGCTGCACTTTCAATTTTAATTTATGACATGGCATTCTTGAAGGAGTAATACTATTAAGAAATTTGATGGCAAAATTTTCATTTTCAGCATCATCTGTTAATCAATTGAATCATCACTCAAATATATGTGAAAATCTCCATCGAGTATATCCAAAATTTCTTCATTTAATTTTTTAATGTGCTCATTTTTTGGACAAAGAATTACTCATGTAGATATATATTTAATATTATCTATAGATATAGTATTTCCAAAGGTAGCTTTAATAATAAATCCATTATAAATCATTTCACAGGGGATCTCAATAATATTCATTTCTAAATGAAAACTGCTATCAAGTTTGCCATCTCCAAGTTTTACTAACCATTCACTATAAGCAGAATCCTCTGATCTCATATTTGTTTTAAGAGACAACTTTCTGAAACATCCCCAAACATTAAAGTACTTTAAACTTGTTTATACTATGGCCGATCGCATAGCATGCAGTATAATACTGAGACATTGTCGAAAATCCCCTCCAAAAAGGAGAACTTTCCCACCAAATACAACATTTAGACTCATAATTTCTCTCAGTAATCTGTCTATGGTGTTTATAGCATGACTGGATGCCATGATGCATTCATCAATAATGAGAAGTTGGGCCCTTTTAATAGTTTTAGCAACTTCACTGTTTATATTGAGTCTAGAAATTGAAGTTTCATTTAATGGAATTGGTAATTTATATTGGGAATGAAAGGTTCTTCCACCGAGAAGTAAATTTGCAGCAATTCTTGTAGACACTGTGTGTAAAACAATACCACCACGACCTCTAATATAATGTATTAAAACTTTATACAGATATACAGGTGAATAGATTCCTAGCTGGCAGGTCCCTGACAGCAAGCTGGCCACCTGTGGATTCCATGAGGAATGGGGCTCCCTCCTCCCTCTTGTCAGGGTCTGGGGTGCAGGTGAATGGGGTTCCTGGCTGGCAGGCCACTGACAGCAAGCTATCCAACAGCGGATTCTGTGAGGAATGAGGCTCTCTCCTCTCTACTGTCAGGGCCTGGTTTGAAGGCCAGGCACGCCCCATGTTGGGCCAGACCCAGAGTTCTACCATGCAGTGGAATCCGCCTCAGCAACCCAGGACTAACTGCTGCTGGGCACTCTTGGAGCTCTGAGAGTAGGTTCTTCCCTCAGACCTCATGGGAAATAGCTCAGGAAGGGCCACAGCCGTTGCTAAGATGACCCAGGACTCATTACCTCCAGGCTCCTGAGTGCTGGTTCCTGCCTCAAAACATGTCCTCAGACGAAATAGCACGGGAAGGGCACAGCTGTTGTCAAGATGATCCCTGCAGGACTGATTTTCTTCCAGTTGGTCAAGCTTCGGATGTGACACGTTACACCAAGGGTTTTTATATAAATAGTTAAAATTCTAAGTCACTGATCCCCTGGGCCAACTTCATGGCTATGTGTGACATTTCCATCTGAAATATCACTTTTCACATCTTTGCCATTATGTACACTTCTAACAGAATTAGTTTCCTAAATTATGTTTCATCCAGCAGCATTACTCTGCTGAGTAGCCACTAATATCTGTTCATTATCTACTGAGTGCCTATATTCTTTAACCTGAAATTTAATTTATTCCACAG
Source organism: Murina feae (assembly GCA_004026665.1). Classification (NCBI taxonomy): domain Eukaryota; kingdom Metazoa; phylum Chordata; class Mammalia; order Chiroptera; family Vespertilionidae; genus Murina; species Murina feae. The sequence goes on from PVJC01032154.1 coordinate 8,807, forward strand.
TGGAAATATTCAGGGACAATTTAGATGTGTTTATATGCAAAGATAAAGTTGTTTAAAACAAAACAACTATGATTCTGTTAGCTTGAATCAACCATCAAAGTAAAATAAGTTATGTCTCTGACATGTAGGATAAGTAGAACTGCTGATTTTAGTTCAAACACCTTGCCATAATGACTTTATATAGCTATGACTATAGAAAGTAGTTTAGTTAAATATTATCTAGTAATTATTTATTGCTTTCTTACCACATATTCAGTTCCATACTAGGCATAATGGGGACGAAAAGGAGAATTCTGGAACCTACATTTTAAACAGTCATATAATGTCTACTAGGGGCCCAGTGCATGCACTGGGGGGGGTGGAGGTTCCTCAGCAGAGCCTGCCCCCTCTCACATATTGGGAGGCCTCAAGGGGTCTCCTACTGACAGCTAAGGCCCGCTCCCTGCTCCCCTTGGGGAGTTGGCCTAAGCCACAGTCTGGCCTCCCTTTATGGGAGGCGACCAGGATAATCAGGAGAAGCCACCAGCCCCATCAGCCCGCTGCTGCAGCCACTGCCAGTCACCACAGCCACCAAGGTTTTTTCATCAACACGGACTCCAATCCCTTCACTATGAAAAAATGACAACTTTCTTTAGGCATTTTCAAGATGTATCTTTCATAAGATATAACATTTCTTTGTTTCTTCTTTTTTTATCCTCACCTGAGGATATGTTTCCATTGATTTTTAGAGAATGTGGAAGAGAAGGGGAAAAAAGAGATAAACATCAAAGTGAGAGGAACACTTTGATTGGTTGCCTCCTGCATATGCCCTGACCTGGGCCCTAGCCAGGGAGGAGCCTGCAACCTAGGTACATGCCCTTGGTCAGAATTGAACCCAGACCTTGCAGTCAGCAGACCAAGGCATTATCCACTGAGTGAAACTGGCTAGGGCAGGATATGACATTTCTTAGCCCTCCAGCAGTGGACCTTCAATTTTTTTCTCCAGGAGTGTGGTAGAAAAACCCTAGATCACCTTTTCGGGTTCTTATTACCCAAGTTACTAAGAATATTACCAGTGGCATACAGAGAACTTAGCCAATGAGTGGTAGTTGACTCCGATTACCAGCTATACCCCTGCCCCTCCAATCCCAGCTTCACCCCTGCCCAGGCCTATAAGCTTTGGCTGAGGCTGCAGGCCTGGGCAGAAGACCCCCAAGCTCCTCCAATTGCCAGCTTCACAGAGCCCAGGCCTCTGTGATCACTGGCTCTGATCCTGCCCCCTGCCATTACCAGCTCTGTCCTTGTCCCACTGGAAGCCCTTGCCCAAGGCTACAGGCCTTGCTGGCTCTACTCGTGCCCAGACCCCTGCGATCATAGGCTCCACCTCTGCCCAGGCTCTGAGATCGTGGGCTTCACTCCTACCCCACTGCAGCCTCTGGCCAAGGCTACAGGCCTGGGCAGGGGACCCTCAGACCCCTACTCTGCCGGCTCCACTGGTGCCCAGACCCCTCCAATCACTCGCTCTGCAGAGCCCAGGCCCCTGCAATCTCTGGCCTTGTCCCTGCCTAGGCTTGAGGCCTCTGGCCCAGGCCTTATGCCTGGGTAGTGCACCCTCATACTCCTTCAATCACCGGCTCTGCCCCTGCCCCCTCTGATCATCAGCTCTGCCCTTTCCCATGCCTGAGGCATCTGGCGAAGGCCTCTGGCCTGAGCAGGGGACCCCCAGACCCCTCTGATCACCAGTTCCGCCCCTCGGGCTCCCTGCCTCCCCCGCCACCTATCTAACAGGCGTGACCGCTTCAGTAGTGGGGCTGAGCCATCTTGTGGCTATAGGGGTGGCCATCTTTGTGATGGAGTGACACTTAATTTGCATATTACTCTTTTATTAGATAGGATACCTATATGTGTCTGATTATGATCTTTGCCCATTTTATTAGATAGGATACCTATATGTGTCTGAGTATGATCTTTGCCTATTTTTTCACTTGGATTGTTTGTGTCTTTATTTTTAAGTTTTATGAATTATTTATAAATATTGAATATTAACCCCCCATCAGATGTATCATTAGGGGATTTGTTCCCCCATTCAGTAGGTTGTCTTTTCATTTCATTGGTGATTTATTTTGCTGTGCAAAAACTTTTTAGTTTGATATAGTATCATTTGTTTATTTTTTTCTTTTGTTTCCCTTGCACAAATAATATATAAGAAAAAATATTTCTAAGAGAAATGTCTGAGATTTTACTAGCTATGTTTTCTTCTAGGAGTTTTACATTTAAGCTTTAATTCATTTTTAAAAAATATATTTTACTGATTTTTTACAGAGAGGAAGGGAGAGAGGTAGAGAGTCAGAAACATCGATGAGAGAGAAACATCGATCAGCTGCCTCCTGAACACCTCCCACTGGGGATGTGCCTGCAACCAAGGTATATTCCCTTGACTTGAATCGAACCTGGGGCCCTTCAGTATGCAGGCCGATGCTCTATCCACTGAGTCAAACCAGTTAGGGCGAGTTTTAAATCATTTAAAAAATTTTTTATGGTGTAAAAAATATGGTCCAGTTTCATTTTTGCATATTGTCATCCAATTTTCCCAGCACCATTTATTGAATAGACTGTCTTTACCTCATTGTATGTTCTTGCCTCCTTTGTCAAACATTAATTAACCACATGCATGTGGGTTTATTTGTCATCCCTCCTCTGTTCCATTGACCATTATTTCTTTTTTTTTTCTTCTATGCAAGTACCATGCTGTTTTGATTACTGTGGCTAAAGTTTGATATTAGATAGTGTGATTACTCCAATTTTGTTCTTCTTTCTTAAGATTGTGTTTCTTCTAGTTCTGTGAAATATGTCATTGGCATTTTGGAAGGAATTGCATTGAATCTATAGATTGCTTTGAGTCTTATGGAGATTTTCATGATGTTAATTCTTTCTATCCATAAGCAAAGTACATGCTTCCATTTATTTGTATCTTCTTCAATTTCTTTTTTTTAGTGCTTTATTCTAAGTACATGGAAAGACATATGAATATAATATAAACAAAAATAAAGAATGCCAGTAACAGATTATAATGTACCTAAAAAATTCATGAATCCATACATTGAAAAATCTAAATAAAAACAGACAAATGAAGGAGGGCAGGATGCAGAGAAAAAAAGAGAGAAAGGGAGGGACAGAAATCAGATTCAGAGAAAAATGGAAAGAGATTAAGACCAGAATGGGAAAAAAAGAAGGAATGGAGAAAACCAAATGATAAGAGGAGGGTAATTTTGTATTTGCCATAGAATAAAACTAATAAATATGCAAGATAATAGCTAGAAAATCATCATTTTGCAATCATGGTAATAATTGATCACTCAGTAGTGTTATAATAACACTATTTGTTGTTTAACAAATTTGTTGGTTAACAAGATATTTGCAAGTCTCAAGTATCTCCAGACTATTTACTGATTAAAAGGGGAGTAACTTTTTAACAGAGAAATATGAATGGCATCATCTTAACTAAGTGATCCAAATTAACACTACCAATCATAGGAGAGCCTAATATTATGACATCATGATGGGAGGCACTGAGAAACACCAGCATCATTCATCTAGTATTTCTTCTAAAATATAACTGAAACTAGAAATGAGGACATAATCAGACAAACAGATTAAGGGACATTCTGCAAAAAAAAATACCTTTTATTCTTAAAATAAAAATTAATGTTTTGAAAAACAAAAGCTAAGATACTATTTTAGATTCACATGGCTTAAAGAGATATAAGTGCATCTTGGATTGAGGAAAAATAAATTCAGTGAGTCATAATATTGAGGCAAATGGAAAAAAGTAGATAAGGCCCATTTATTAGATAATAGCATTATATCAAAGCTAAATGATTATTATACAGCACATCTAAAAATATCCTTGTTCTTATGATATACACGGTGAAATATGTAGAGGTTGTGTTAGTTTGCTGGAGCTGCCACTACAAATTAGTAAAACTTTGGTGGCTTAGAACAGAAATGTATTTCTCTCACACTTCTAGACACCAGAGGCCTGAAATCAAGTTGCCAGCATGGTCATGATCCTTCCAAAGGCTCTATGGGAGAACCCTTCCTTGCTCCTTCTACCTTCTGGCAACTCGTGGTGTTCCTTAGTTTGTTCCAACATAACTTCTACATCTTTACATGGTCTTTTCCCCGGTGTCTCTTGTGTTTTCTCTTTCTCTATGTCTTATAAGTACACCCTTCATTGAATTTAGAGACCATTCTAATCAAGGATAATTTTATTTCAAGATTTTTGCCTTAATTGTATCTGCAAAGACCTTTATTCTAAATAAATAATGTGGCAATGAGCAAATGTAGCAATGCATGAAATGACAAGTCTATGCAAAGGATATAAGAATATTTAGTGTAATATTCTTGTGATTTTCCATATTTTGGATTTTTATAGAACAACATCAATTAAATATCTGATGTAATATATTTAAGAAAATATGAAGAATTTAAACACAAAATTTCAATACATAAAAAGCAAATATAATTATAGAATTAAAGAAGAAACAACTCAATAAAAACTCTATAGATGTGTAAAATAGCTGAAGCAAGGATTATTAAAGTAATAAATTAGTAAAATATAGCCTCACTAAGGGACAAAGAGGACAAAATGGATGAAAAATGTAGAAAACAGTATTGGAGAAATATTTCCAACATATATGTAATTGGCAAACAAAAAAATGACAGGTGAGAGAAGAAAGAGCAGAAGCAATATTTATTTTTTATTAAATTGATTGGGGCAACATTGGTCAATATGAACATAAAGGTTTCAGTGTGGGTTTCTATGTTATAAGATCTGTATATTGCACTGTGAGCTCATGACCCACAGTCAAATCTTATCCTGTCAGCTTATATCAAGATCCTCTTCTCCCCTCTTCCACTTCCCTCTGGCAATCACCACATTACAAAACTTCTAGAAGAAAACAAAGTAGAATACCATCATGACTGGGATAAAAAATATGTTTTTTAAAAAAGGACACAAAGAATAATAATCATTAAAGCATCAGTTCTCAACCTGTGGGTCACGACCCCTTTGGTGGTCCAACGACCCTTTCACAGGGGTCGCCTAAGACCACCCTGCATATCAGATATTTACATTACGATTCATAACAGTAGCAACATTACAGTTATGAAGTAGCAACAAAAATAATTTTATGATTGGGGCACAATATGAGGAACTGTATTTAAAGGGCCAGAAGGTTGAGAACTGCATTAAAGCAAAATTTAAAACACTGTGCCTTATCAAAATTAAAACCTGCTCTGTGGAAGGCATTATTATGAAGATAAAATGCAATGGACTTGGAGATAAAATTCATAACACATAAACTTGACAAAGAAGTTGTATTCATAATAAAGAATTCCTACAATTCATCAATTAAAAGACACACATCTTTAATTTAAAAGTAGGCAATATATCTTATTAGAAATTCAATACAAGATAGAGCAATGAAAAAAATGAAAAGTTGCACTGCATTATTAGTAATTAGGGAATTGCAAATTAATCCACAAAAAAGTAATACTTTGCACTCATTAGAATAGCAAAAGTTTAAAATAATAGCAATTTCTAGTGTGTGTAAAAATGTAAAATATCCTGAGGTCTTGTACAGTGCTTGTGAATAAAGTAAAATGGTATAAATCACTTTGGATAAAAAATTTTGCAATTTTTTATTACAAGTTAAACATTTATCTAACCTAATAACCAGTAATACCACCCTTAATTTTTCCTTATGAGAAATAAAAACCTATGTCTACAGAAAAATTTATGTAGGAATTTCATAGCTTCTCTATTTAGAAGTTCTCTATATAGAACTAAAATCTGAAAAAAATGCAGGCATCCATCAAGAAGAGAATGTATGAACTGTGATATAGCCATATAATGGAAGACTACTTGCTAATGAAAATTATAAACGATTTGAACACGTAACTGCATGGATGATAACAAAATAATATTTTGAGAATATTTTGTGCTTAAAAAGCCAGACACAAAAGAGTACTTACTGTATGATTCCATAATATGACTTTCTATAATAGACAAAATTAAGCTGCAATGATACATATCAGAATAGTGGTTAATTTGGTGGTGAGGTAAGGGAGGTTACTGCAAAGGGACATGAACTGACTTCCTTGAGTGATGGAAATGTTCTACATATTTATTGACTAGTGGTCACATGAGTATACATATTTGTTAAAGCCCATTAACTCTGCATTGATTTTTTTGCATTTTATTATATGCCAACTACATTTAAAATGATCATTTCTGAAATGAGTTATAAACAACTTTCTAAGATAAAAATTTGAGAAAATTCATTAAAAGGAATATCAATGGAGAAGTTTCCCCAGGATAAAACTGATCTCTGATGAAAACAAGAAATTGCAGGAAAACATGAACAAGAAAAAGAGTAAATGTGAAAATAAAATATTAATTCATATTGGATACATGAAAAAATAAAAATGATAGCCTAACAGGCATAAAATATTTGCAGATTACACAGAATGGGAATATAGCAAAGATAGCAAAAAATGCAAGAAGGTGCTAAATGGAATAAACTTATTAAATTTTTTTTATTGTCCGTAAAATGAAAATATTCTAATTTATTTTAGGCTTATTAAACTAAGGATGAATTTTGTAATATTTAGAGTAGTATTTAAAAGGGGTAAAATAATTGTTCCTCATGGTCTAGTGACAGAAACTGCAAGACAAATAATCTGTTCACAACTACCACCCCAGTTGCATCCACCACACCCCAACATGATGCTAGACAGTGGTAAGAAAACCATAATAATGTTCCCATATGGAAAGGGAAGATGGGGATGATTTAAAAGTTCTAGAGATAAATAATGGTGATGGTTGTACAACAATGTGTATGTACTTAATGTTACTGACTTGTAAACATAAAATGGTTAAAATGGAAAGTTTTATGTTATGTTTATTTTATCACAAATGAAACTTCAATCCATGTAATAATGTAGTTTTTCACATTAATAGAACAAAAGAGAAAGTCATATAATCCTTCAATTGGATGTAGCAAATATTTAATAAAATCTAACATCCCCACATGATAATAATAAAAACTGTTAGGAAACTAGAGAAAAAATGTATATTGCTAAATGTGACAGTTTATTTCTAGAAAAGAACGTAGCACTGGAGAGCAGTAAAAATGAAAAATAAATGGTGCTAGTTCACTTGGATACCCATATATTTTTTAAAAATTAATAATCTTGACTCAGACCTCACATTACACTGAAAATCAAATTCCAAGTGGACTATAGATGTAAACATAAAGAGGTGAATCAATAAGCATCCTAAAAGAGAACTTTGTCTTCTAAAATTTAATCTAATAAAAGAGTAATATGCAAATTAACCCTCACTCTAGTACACCTAAGCCATGCCCACCAGCCAAGCCACACTCATCAGCCAATCAGAGTGATGATATGTAAATTAACCCAGCCAAGATGGTGGCCGGCAGCCACGGAGCTAGAGCAAACAGGAGGCCAGCGATGGAGGAAATTGCCTGCCTAGGCCGGCTGTGGCCTCCCCTCAAGGCAACAAAGTTTCAATTATAGAAGATAAATAAACCCCAGAAACCTGCTTCCAGCCAGCCTCTCTGGGACCTTGGGTAAATGGGAGCTAGTCTGCAAATGCCCCTCAGCCCCGCACCCAGGCTGCCCAGGTGCCCCAGTAGGGACCCAAACCCTGAAGGGGATGTGGGCATCCTGAAAATGGCCCTCAGCCTCTCTCTCAGGCTGGCCACATCCCCATGGGGTGAGGGTCCCCACTGGGGGGCTTGGCCAGCCTGCAAACAGCCATCAGCCCCTCACCCAGGCTGGCCAGGCATGCCAGCAGGTGGACATCCCCCGAGGGGTCCCAGACTGCAAAAGGGCACAGGCCGGGCTGAGGAACGCCCCCCCCCCCAAGTGCACAAATTATTGTGCACCAGGCCCCTAATATAATCATAAAAATATTTTCATGATCTTGGGGTTAGCAAAGATGTCATAAGCATAAACCTGAAAGAACAGAGCTGACAAAATGAGTATCAAAATTTTTCAATGACTTCATAACACAATCTCCATGAAAAAATAAAATAAGTGAAAAGGCAAGCTTTTTTAGAGTTAGAAGAGAATATTTTCAACCATTATAGCTAAGAATGTGCATTAATTTCAAATATAATATTAAATGAATACAATAATGTAGAAAAGAATATATTGTCTGATACCATTTATATCAAATTAGAGGCCTGGTGCATGAAATTTGTGCACTGGGGGAGGTTGTCCCTCAGCCCAGCCTACACCCTCTCCAATCTGGGACCCCTTGGGGGATCAAGCCTAAACCATCAGTCGGACATCACTCTCACAATCCAGGACTGCTGGCTCCCAATCGCTCACCTGCCTGCCAGCCTGATCACTCCCTAACCACTCTCCTGCCAGCCCAATCACCCCCAACCGCCTTCCCTTGTTGGCTTGATCGCCCACAACTGCCCTCCCCTGATGGCCTGGTTATACCCAACTGCCCTCCCCTGCAGGTCTGGTCCCCCCCCAACTACCCTGTCCTGTCAGCCTGGCCATCTCTAACTGCCCTCCCCTGCTGGCCTGGTTGCCCCTAACTGCCATCCCCTGCTGGCTATACTGTGGTGGCCATCTTTGACCACATGGGGATGGCCATCCTGTGCGAGCGTGTGAGGTCCAATTTGCATATTGTCTCTTTATTATATAGGGTTTAAAACATAAAAATTTTAAGATATAGTGTCAGTGGAAAACCACTATTTTAGTTTTGATATTTTTGAGTGAAAATATTTTGCATTTTTTATCCTACAGATTTATTTTTAACATATACTACTCAATGACTATGAAAAAAGTAATTACCATATTTAAATACCTAGAATAAACAGTTTTCAAAGGTTCAGAATTTACCCATCAAAGAATAAATGTTGAATTTCACACAATTCTATTTCCTAGTTTGCTTGCTCCTGAGGAAATATAATAAACTGAATGTAAGTAGTGCCTGCTAATTCTAGTAAATAGATTTATTTTTTCCCCCACTGACTCCAAAGTTACTTGGATATTGGGACCTGAACCGTGTTTACATAAATATCATTCTTTTATATATTTATGTGTTTGTGTATATATATATATATACTGATATACAGGGTGTCCCAAAAATAATTATAAAGGCAGTGTTTATTAAAATATATTTTATTGTCAAAATTGAACTACCATCTGTTAAAGTGTGTATACATTTTGGGGAATATATATATATATTCCCCAAAATGTATACACACATACATACAATATATATATATATATATATATATATATATATATATATATATATCTCCTAATGTGCAAGTGGTCATCATGCCATCATGCTGTCATGCCATAATGGCTCATACACTCAACACTGGGGAGAGAGGAATGAGGCCCAGCCAGAAGCAAATGAACTCACGAGAGAGGAATGGAGACCAGCCAGGCTGTGGCCCAGTAGAGGGACAAGCTGCATGCCCCACAGTCCCAGGTGCCAGTAGCTGCGCTTGTATCTGCAACCAGGGAGAGGGACAAGCCACACATCCCACAGTCCCAGGCACCAGTGGCTACACCTGTGGCCCAAGTGAAGCCACCCACCCACAGTCTCCTGTGGCTGTGGCCAGCCTGAGTGAAGCTGACCTGGATCCTAGGTGCCTGTGGCCAGCCAGAGGGAGGGAAGCCTGGATCCCAGGTGCCTGTGATTGGCTGGAGGAGGGAACCCTGGATCCTGGGTGCAGAGCAAGGCGGAGGTGGTTAGGGGTGATCAGGCCAGCAGGGGAGCAGTTAGGGGCATCAGGCAGGCAGGCAGAGGTGGTTAGAGGCAATTAGGCAGACAGGCAGAGGGGTTAGTGGTCATCAGGCAGGCAGGCAGGTGAGCAGTTAGGAACCAGCAGTTCTTGATTGGAAAAGGCAGTCGGACATCCCCCAAGGGGTCCTGGATTGGAAAGGGTGTAGGCTGAGCCTCTAGTTATATATACTTGTTATACATAACGAATTTATGAAAAGGACTTATGACCAGATAATATAATAGAAGATTTTTCTGGGAGGTGGTGTTGACTATAATATTCATGGATAAATTTTCTTTAACATTTATCTAATAACTAGAGGCTCAGTGCATGAAATTTGTGCACTGGAGGAGCAGGTCTCTCATCCTGGCCTGCACCCTCTGGCAGTCCAGGACCCCTCAGGGGATGTCTGCCTGCTGGCTTAGATGCGACAGTTGGACATCCCTCTTGCAATCACTGAACCTGGCTTCTGGCTGGGCAACAGCTCCCCCTGTGGGAGCACGCTGACCATTAGGGGGAAGCTCCTGTGTGGAGATGACATTGGTTAATAAAATTAAATAGCTTTTTAGGTATCTAATTTAATAAAAGAGTAATATTGAAATTGACCATTTCTTCGGGATGCCTAAGCCAAGCCCACCAGACAATCAGAGCAGCTATATGCAAATTAACCCAGCCAAGATGGAGGCCAGCAGTCACGGCGCTGAAGTAAACAGCAGGCTTCCGTTGCACTAGGAGTAAACTGTCTGCCGGCTGGCTGGGCCTCTGTGTGCTCAAGGCAACAACATAGTTGCAACATTGTTTCAATGATAGAAGCCTCAGGGCTGAAGCAAACAGCAGGCTTCCATTGCACCAGCAATGGAGTAAACTGCCTGCCTAGGCTGGCTGAGCCTCTAAGGCAACATTCTTTCAATTATAGAAGCCACGGAGCTGAAGCCAACAGGAGGCTTCATTACCTGCCTAGGCCTTGGCTTAAAGCAACAGTATCAATTATAGAAGATAAATAAACCCTAGAAACCTGCTTCTAGCCAGCCTTGCTGGGACATTGGGTCAATGGGAGCTGTGGGCAGCCTGAAAACAGCCCTAAGGCCTCCACTCAAGCTGGCCACACCCCAATGAGTGAGGGATCCTACTGGGGGGCTTGGCCAGCCTGCAAACAGCCATCAGCCCCTCACCCAGGCTGGCCAGGTACCCCAGTAGGGACCCAAAATCTGAAGGGGCTGTGGGAAGCCTGAAAACAGCCCTCAGCCCATCACCCAGGCTGGCCACACTCCAATGGAGTTAGGGTCCACACTGGAGGGCTGGGCCAGCCTGCAAACAGCCATCAGCCCCACACCCAGGCTGGCCAGGTACCCCAGTAGGGACTCGAACCCTGAAGGGACTGTGGGCAGCCTGAAAATGCCCCTCAGGTCCTCACCCAGGCTGCCCAGGCACCCCAGTAGGGACCCAAAACCTGAAGGGACTGTGGGCACCCTGAAAATGCCCCTCAGCTCCTCA
>PVJC01032155.1:0-20114 GCA_004026665.1 Murina feae
CCTCTCGCAGTCTGGGACCCTTCGGGGGATGCCCACCTGTTGGCGTGCCTGACCAGCCTGGGTGAGGGGCTTTAAAGCTGCCCACAGCTCCCATTGCCCAACGTCTCAGCAAGGCTGGCTGGACGCAGGTTCCTGTTCCTTTAAGCTGAGATGGGCTGAGGTAATGAAACCTCCTCTGCTTCACCTCGCAGCACAGCGTCTATAATGAGACTTTGTTACTCTCAGTAAGGCAGGCCAGGCTGCTGTTCCCTTCAGCTCCTGAGGATTCTATGATTGTTACATTATTGAAACATGTTTCGGAGCCTGCCCGCCAAGGGCCGAAAACAGTATCGCTTTTGCTCCTGCTGCAACGGACGCTGCCCAAACGTTTACTCAGGTCCGTGAGTGGCGGCCGCCATGTTGGCTGGGCTAATTTGCATACAGCCGCTCTGATTGGCTGGTGGGCGTGCCTTACCCTGTCTCGGAGAAATGGTTAATTTTACTATTTCGCTTTTATTAGTTTAGATATAAAGAGGTAATATGCAAATTAGCCAGGATGCTGTAACAGTCACAACCAGCTCAGGAGGAGGCTGTGCATGCAGATGGGTGGGAGGGTACTGCATGTGTGGTGAGGCAAGCCATGGATGGCACAGGCTCAGAGCAGATACACACATGAGGCCTGCCCCAGCCTTCACAACATGGCTGGAGCAGGCATGGAGCAGACACACCACAGCATGCCAGCAGTCTCGCCTCTGCATGTAGGCTACAGAGGAAACACCTTTTCTGACCGCTCATTGGCCAAGCTGCCGGTACACCACTCACAGTGTTCTTGGTAACTGGGGTAATAAGAATCCAAGAAGGTGATCTAGGGTTTTTCCACCTCACTGCTAGAGGGGCTAAGAAATGTCATATACTGCCCTAGTCAGTTTGGCTCAGTGGACAGAGCCTTGGCCTGAAGACTGGAGGGTTCAATTCTGATCAAGGGCATGTACCTAGGGTGCAGTCTCCTCCATGGCCAAGGCCCTGGTCAGGGCTCATGCAGGAGGCAACCAATCAAAGTGTCCCTCTTACATTGATGTTTTTCTCTGTCTTTCCCTCTCCCATGTCTTCTAAAAATCAATGGAAAAATATCCTCAGGTGAGGATAAAAGAAAAAAAGAAAGAAAGAAATGTCATATCTTATGAAAGAGACATCTAAAAATGCCTAAAGGAAGTTGTCATTGTTTTTGTGGTGAAGGGATTGGAGTCCGTGTTGATGAAAACACTTTGGTGGCTACAGCAGCTGGCAGTGGCAGCAGCAATGGGATGATGGGGGTGGTGCCTTACACTGATCAGCCTGGTTGCCTCCCACAGAGGGGAGCGGCCCTAAGCCATCAGTAGGACATCCTCTGAGGGATCCCAGACTATGAGGGGGGCAGGCTGGGCTAAGGGACCCCTCCCCCCAGTGCACGAATTTCATGCACCACGCCTCTAGTAATACAATATAAAGATCTACATACAAACAAGTATCATAAATGGATGGATGGATGAATGAATGAATGAAACTTATGGTCTCTGGATTCAGAAAGTATAGATTTAAATCTTGACTTTATAACTTGGGCGTGTGACCTTGAAAAGTTACTTTATTTTTCTTAAAATTAATTTGGTAATAATTAGGTGTTAATTAGGTGATGATGAAGTACATTAATACATCTTAAGAGCATAGAACAGTGCTAAAATCATAGTAATGCTTCAAAATATATTGGTATTATGATATTACTAGGGGCCCAGTGCACAAAAATTTGTGCACTCAGGGGGTGGGAGTCCCTCAGCCCGGCTTGTGCTCTCTTGCAGTCTGGGACACCTTGGGGGGTGGGATGTCCACCTGCTTGCATGCCTGGCCAGCCTAGGTGAGGGGCTGAGGGTCATTTTCAGGCCGCCCACAGCCCCTCAGGGTTCGTGCACTGGGAGGTGAGAGGACTGGTGAGTGCAGGCCTGAATGTTTTCCACCAGAGGGCCCACAATCGCACAAGCCTGGTGGGCCCCCACCACTGAGGGAACACACCTGGCACAGAGCTGGGTGGCAAGTCAGGGGCGAATGCTGGTACAGGATCCTTTGGTGGGGATCTGCTGCTGAGCAAACACACCCGGGGTGGAGCCGGGCAGTGGACTGGCTTCGGATTCTCCACACTGTGTAGCAGATGCTCCCGCAAGCCCTGTGGAGGCCCCTGGGGAGAGGATGAAGGTAGCGGACCCTGGACGGGTGCTCCCGCACGCCCCCGAGGAGGCCCCTGGGGCAGATCCAAGCAGCAGACCCAGGACAGGCATTCCTGGACATCCCGCAGAGGCCACCAGGGCAGAGCCAGGCAGCTGACCCAGGACGGGCGCTCCTGGACACCCCAAGGAGGCCCCCGGGGAGGCAAAACCAGGAAGCATACCCAGGACAACTGCTCTTGCACACCCTGCAGAGGCCTCCATGCTCCCGCATGCCCCAGGGAGGCTGCTGGGGGGCGGAGCCAGGCATTGGACCCAGGACAGCTGCTCCTGGATGCCCCAAGGAGGTCCCTGGGGGAGCGGAGCCAGGCAGCGGACCCAGGATGGCTGCTCCTGCAAGCCCCGTGGAGGACCTGTTTTCCCGCACGCCTGGTGGAGGCCTCTGGGGGGCGGAGCCAGGCAGTGGACCCCGGACGGGCACTCCTGGATGCCCTGAGGAGGCCCCAGGCTGGAACCCCCCCCCCACTGAGCTGACACACCTGGCACAGTTATGCCGCCATGGAGGCTCCCAATGCAGAGCCACCCTGCCAGCCTCCATCTTGGCTGGGTTAATTTGCATACAGCTGCTCTGATTGGCTGGTGGGCATGGCCATGAGCAGAGGCTCAGCCAGCTTAGGCAGGCAGTTGCAACAGAAGCCTCTGGTTTGCTCTAGCTCCATGGCTGCTAGCCTCCATCTTGGCTGGGTTAATTTGCATACAGCCGCTCTGATTGGCTGGTGAGCCTGGCTTGGCTGGTGGGCATGGCTGTGAGCAGAGGCTCAGCCAGCGTAGGCAGGCAGTTGCAACAGAAGCCTCTGGTTTGCTCTAGCTCCATAGCTGCTGGCCTCCATCTTGGCTGGGTTAATTTGCATACAGCCACTCTGATTGGCTGGTAGATGTGGCTTAGGTGTCTCGGATAATGGTCAATTTGCATATTACTCTTTTATTATATTAGATTTTTCCTGTGAGATGAAGACATCAGTTGATTGTAACTCAACATCAATGTTCTGTTTCATATACTATACTGTTTCTATCTTGGTTAGTAAGATAATTTATAAATCAATAATCATGGTGTACCTTCTTGTTTTACAAACAATTATTTGTTATAAAAATGAAGGTATAAAATAATCATTTGCCATGTTATTGCGTTGAGTTAGAACTGTCCACAATTAACTGCTGTAATTTTATTTGTCAATGTGGCAGGGGCAAAACTAACATTTAAAGTTTGATTGAGACCATTGAAAAGTTTGACCCCACATATGTTTACACTGAGTTCCAAGATTATTAGTTTAAATACAGAGCCCTGTGAATAAAAGTCTTAGACACTTTCATATAATGGACAGAGAAAAAAACCACTAGTCTTCATAATTGAAATAGCAGAATTAGAAGCAGTAAATACAACTTCCAGTTCATTTAATTTTAGATTTTTAAAAAAATCTAAACAACAACAAAAACACACATGTGTTAGCATAAATTATATCCCCTTTCCTTAAGTTGTGTTTAAGTAATAGTAAATCCATCTCTATACTTTTTATGACCCTAATGTATATGATCAGCTAAGGGAATGATATTAACTAATCCCAATAGGGATTATAGCCAGAGTGCTATATCATTAACAGATTTGATATAAATGCACCTAAGAACTTCAGACATCAAAAATCTTGATGAATCTGAAGCTTGCTTTAAAAACACAGAAAAGGAACTAAGATGGCGGCATAAGGTATACACCTAAATGTGCAGCCTCCCACAACCACATTAAAAAAATACAACTATAAAGCTGAACAGACATCCTCCAGAACCAAGGGAGTGGAAGCTTTACAACTAGAAGGCAAGAGAAGGAGTGTATTGAGACTGAGTAGAAGTTCTTGGTGCCAAAACTGAGACATACGGATGTGCACAAAACGGTGACAGTGGCGGCACCTGGGTCAGCAGCTTGTAGGGGATTACAAGATCCAAGGTCGCACTGAACTCGTTGCAGGCTGACTGGCAATGGGGTGGAAGATGAGTGGCTTCTAGCAGAGCTGTTCGCAGCAATCACTGATGCGGAGCTCCGAGACTTGGGGGTGCGCAGACACCAAGGCGTGGAGACGCCTAAATAGGGAAAAGCCGTAGAGCTGGCTGAGGGGCAGCCATCTAAGGTTGCTCCACCCTGGTGATTATGAGACCCCACCCCACCCAATTTACAACCCCACCCAAGCTGTGCACCTGTCTGCCTGCAGCCTAACTTAGCAGACGACAGCTGAGACAGAAAACACCAATCTATCAACGCAGGGAAGCAGCCAAAATGCGGAGACAAAGAAACAGTTCACAAATGACAGAAATGGAGGAAAGCAAACTACTGGATATAGAGTTCAAAACCATGGTTTTAAGGTTTTTCAAGAATTTTCTAGAAACTGCCAATAAATTTAGTGAGACCCTTGAGGATATGAAAAAGTACCAACTAGAAATTAAGTATACACTGATTGAAATAAAGAATATTATACAGAGATCCAACAGCAGACTAGAGGTTTGCAAGAATCAAGTCAAAGATTTGAAAAATGAAGAAGCAAAAAGCACCCAACTGGAAAAGATAAAAGAATCCAGAAGTGTGAAGATAGTGTAAGGAGCATCTGGGACAACTTTAAGCATACCAACATCAGAATTATAGGGGTATCAGAAGAAGAGAGAGAGAGCAAGATATTGAAAACATATTTGAAGAAATAATGACAGAAAAGTTCCCCTACCTGGTGAAAGAAATAGACTTACAAGTCCATGAAGTGCAGAGAATCCCAAACAAAAGGAATCCAAGGAGGACCACACCAAGACACATCATAATTAAAATGCCAAGGGCAAAAGACAAAGAGAGAATATTAAAAGCAGCAAGAGAAAAATAGTTAGTTACCTACAAGGGAGTACCCATACGACAGTCAGCTGATTTCTCAACAGAAACCATGCAGGCCAGAAGGGAGTGGCAAGAAATATTCAAAGTGATGAATAGCAAGAACCTACAACCAAGGTTACTCTACCCAACAAAGCTATCATGTAAAATTGATGGTCAGAAAAAGAGCTTCACAGACAAGAAAAAGCTAAAGGAGTTCATCATCATCAAACCAGGATTATTTGAAATGCTGAAGGGCATTCTTTAAAAAGAGGAAGAAGAAAAAGGTAAAAATAAAAATTATGAACAACAAAGTGTCAATAAATACATATTTATCAACCAGTGAATATAACAATTAAGTCAATAGAAATATCTGATGAACAGAATAAACTGATGAATAGAAGTAAGGGCATAGAAAGGGAGTGGACTGACAATTCTTAGGGGGAAGGGGATGTGAGGGGTATGGGAAGAGACTGGACAAAAATCTTACATCTATGGATGAAGACAGTGGGGGGGAGTAAGGGCACAGGGCGAGGTGGGGAACCAGGTGGAGGGGAGCTATGGGGGTTAAAAAAAGGAACATCTGTAATCATCTGAACAATAAAGATTTAATAAAAAATAAAAACACAGAAAAAATTTTTTATTAATTGAAATAATTCTTCTCTGGTGTTTATCTTTTAGCTGAAAAGGTCTTGAATTTCTTATTAGAAGATAAATTTCCAAAGGTATTATGGATGCTTAAGCATGTCTGACCTTAATATGTTCTACTTAGCGTTCCATATGCGAGCCATAAGGAAGTCCTGTCAGCTCTCAGGACAGCTGTAGGCACAATGAATGACTGAGGTAGTTCATTATTGCCCATGATTTCTTCTAAGGCCACTAGAAAGTCATTCCTTACATTGTTAGGCCCTTAGGAGAGCAATTAGAAAAGCAATAGACTTACCTAGTAGCAATTTACATTTATTGAGTCATAGGAAAGTATTCGTCTGTCTTTATTAAATGCAGTCCCATCAGATTCCTTATTTAAGGCTTTATTTACATAAGCATATCTAGCTTTCTCATATTCTTCTTAGAGATAGGTTATCCATCTTCCCTTAAAGAAAAGCTTTAGATTTTTGATGTCTGAAGTTCTTGGGCGCATTTATATCAAATCTATTAATGATAATAGCACCCTGGCTGTAATCCCTGTTGGGATTAGTTAATACTGTTCCCTTAGATGATCATATAGGTTGGGGTCATAAAAAGTATAGAGATTGATTTACTATTACTTAAACACAACTTAAGGGCAAGGGATATAATTAGCATTTATGCTGATACATGTTTATTTTTGTTGTTGTTTTTTTGGATTTTTTAAAGAATAGAATAGCTTATTGATTTTTAGAGAGAGAGTTAAAGAGAGAAACATGGATGTGAGAGCTCAACATAGATTGGCTGCCTCCTGCATGGATATGTGCCCTTGACCATGAATCTAACCAGCAACCTTTTGGTGTATGGGACAACACCCAACCAACTGAGCCACAATGGTCAGGGCACATTAAGCACTAGGCATGCTTTATTGGATTAATTTCATTTTCTACACAGTTATTACTTTAAATAATAACAGCAAAGTCATTTTTCTTAAGTATAAAGACTAGTTGAATTTCCATAGCTCCTACCCCTAGAAAATCTTTCCCTGACCTTACAGAATTTAGTCACTGTAGACCCACAAACTTTTAGCATGTCATCTACTAACTTAGTCCTACAGGCTATGATTTCACTACGAATTAAATGGCAGTTTTTGAAGTCTTGACACCTGTCCATTAAGTCTGAGACTGGAGTGAACAATTCATTTTGCATGCATTTCAAACGTTTCTAAAAACAGGACTATAGTACGACAGGCTATGGGAACACAACCTGAGCCACCACCATACTTCTTTAAATATATGTATCCAAACAATCCAGACTCCAACAAAATTAAATTAGTTCCCATTATCTTCCTTCACTTGCTGTCAGAAATGTTAGGATTTTCTTGTAAATATTTCTGACACCTACTGGCAGATTCCATATTGGGTGCAAAGTGAGCTTTGGGAGGGGATAAGTCATTGTTTTTGCCTTTTAACTGCTAGCAAGTTGTTCAAAAGTCTTTTGCTGAGACAAAAATTCATAAATGGGCATTGAGGAAGGCATCACTAAGCCCTGGGAAAATGGAGGAAAACATCCCATTTTAAAAGCCTTCAAGAAGCCTTGAAGGAGGCTTTTAAAATGTCAGTTTGAGAACTGCAGGGAAATTTATTGCATTATTTCTCTACGATAATTTAAAAACACAATGAGTCTTAATGTTATTATGCCACTGCAGGGAGCCTCTTATAATGATGACCTTCCAGTTAAAAACAGATATGAGAGCAAAATTTACCATAGATAACATCGTATAACTAAAACTGTAATTTGTATGTTAGAAGATAGTTGAAGAAATCGAAGTTTAAAATTTTCAACTTGTTAGTTGAATGTTCCCTCTTATTTTCCTGTGTTCATTAATCTTTTCAGAATTATGAGAGAAACAATTCTTTCCCATTCTATATTAGCCTGTCCACAAAATGTTGAAGTCAAGATAATGATGACAATAACTAAATCTTATCAATTTAATCATAGTAGTTGGCTAGAAATTATGATTAGAAAGTTTTACCCCTGTTTTCATAACAACCTCCAAAGGTTAAAAATTTTTCCTTACACGTATTTTCTATGTATCAATTGGCATAATTTATGTAACATTCATAATAGTTTCATTGTTTGCTCCACTTGGGGGGAATTCTATTTTACTGGTAATGTAGATGGGACAAGAAATATTTTCTTGTAGGCTCCTTGGAACAGTTTCTATAGCTCCTTCCCTTGCCTTGTAGCTAAGGCAGGACTTATGAAGCAGGAAAGAAAGGGCAACATGCAATACCTGGGGGAGGCATGAATTCAAGGTCAGTGGAATTGAGCCAGCACCAGACGCTAGCTGTATGAATATCGCTTTGGGGGTCAGTACCCCAAGCATGTTCAGTTCTTGTTTCCAGTCTACAAAGTGAAGCAAAATAATGGCTAATACTCGAGTCAACCAGCGTACCACCATCCTAAAATCTGTTAATAGGCTGTTGGTTCCACTCCAGACCTGCCAGAAGAAAACAGCTCTCCAAGTCCCGTGACCACCAGGCTGGAGCTGGGATGGGAGCTTAGAGAAGAGGATAAGGACACATGTTAGACATTAAGCTCTGGGAGGCTGGCAGCAGGTAAAACAGGCCTGATTATTATGTTAATTATCATCGTGATCAGGCCTGAGAGAGTGATAATTACTCTGTTTTGTCTGGTAATTACACTCAGTTTGTGATATCCATGTTGTTAGGGGAAGGGTATTAGAGGGAAAATCTCCTGGCTGCCTCCTGCATCAGGTCCCTAGTTTTGTAGCAGGTCCTGGGATGATCCCTAAGCCTTCCATTGAGAGGTATGGAGAGCCCTACCTGTAAGATGCTGGAAAAGAGAACGGGACTAGAAAGAAGGCAGGAGATGGGACACACAATGTTCCAGATCTTTAGTCCAAGATTTGGACTTCACTGCTAGAATGGGAGTGCTTGCTTTCTCAGGACTTAAGATCAAACTGTTTTGAGCATCTCTTAGGAAATGTCTTTCTTAATGTTACAGCTATGGGCTACATTATCGATAATTTCTGCTTGAATTTGGAATTTGTGTTTCAAACCAACAAAATGATTTGTTAAATAAGATTTCTTTTTCTTGTGGAATCTGTGCTGCAGCTTGTAGAACGGGATGGGAGTTCCCTCAGAGGAGAAGAGGATGCCTTCTATAAGCATGGGCCTCAGAATTTTACCAAAGACAAAGAGGAATGTAGAAATATGGCTGCCCTTCGATTACAATGAATAAATGCTAATTTAAAAATCCATATTTCATATTCTTATGTCCTCAGCTACTTTAAAGTTGGCTGAGCGTGACTGAGCATGACACAGAGAGTGAAGTGCAAGACCATAGAATGCAGATATGCTCATGAAATTAAAACACAGTTTTAGGTTTTCTACCTGTCTTCAAGGCATAATTCACTACCCAAGTAAACTATCTATATATATCACTTAAACTGCAGACAATATAGGAACTTACTGGTGGTTTTTTTTCACTCTCCAGATGTTAATAGTTGGGACAACTGAATGATAGAGTCTATCTCATTGAAATTCTGTCTCGTAGAGAGAAAAGGAGATAAATTTGGCCCTCGCAAAAAGTGCCACAAGAGTCCGGCCAGCATGGCTCAGTGGTTCAGTGTCAACCCATGACCAGGAGGTCATGGTTTGATTCCCAGTCAGGGCACATGCCAAGATGGCGGTTTGATCCTCAGTGTGGGGGTGTGCACGAGGCAGCCAATCAATGATTCTCTCTCATCATTTATGTTTCTAGCTCTTTCTCTCCTTTCCTGTCTGAAATCAATGAAAATGTATTTTTTAAAAAGTGCTACAAGATGTACGACTTAGATGCGGGCACAAAGCACACTGAAAGGAAGTCTGGACAGAGATTTCCCGTTCATACATGCCAACTCGTCTTGAGCGTGTGACAACAAAAAGAACGTGATAATAATATTAATTATTTATAAATATTTGAAAACTACACCAACATGATATGCTGTCAGATTTTTTTCTTTGAAGCTGCCTCTTTGAAGAAACATATGCTGACATACTCAACAAATTCGTTCCAATAACTATTTTGAATTTCAAAGAGAAAACATCTAATGCAAGTCTATTTTCATTAGGATTTGAGTGCATATAACTTCTTGGTTTCCTTCTTTTTTTCAAAAAAAATAGATTTTATTGATATTCTTCAGAAAGGAAGGGAGAGGGCTAGACGGTTAGAAACATCGATGAGAGAGAAACATTGATCAGCCGCCTTCTGCACACCCCCAACTGGCTATGTGCCCGCAACCAAGGTACATGCTCCTGACCGGAATCGAACCCGGGAACCTTCAGTCCACAGGCCGACACTCTATCCACTGAGCCAAACAGGTCAGGGCAACTTCTTGGTTTCTTGAGATTGACATCAGTAGGAATTGGCCTCCTCTCTAGAACTTTATTTCTAAGATTCATAGGTGTGGTTCTTCGGATCATTCTCTGAAGATATTTCTTTGAGAATAAATTGTGGCTTGTTCATCACTGATTTCAGGTGACTCTCAATAAAGCAGTATTTTCAGATTTCTCGGCTGGGTCTCAAATATAATTTAGCTTCAAGCCTAAATATATAACAATAGTAATAACAATAACAATAATGGCTATTATAACATTTGAGTTTTGGTACATGCCAGGGATCATGTGTTTTTTAAAAATTTAATCTCATTTTATCCTCAAAATCATCTTATAGAGGTAAGATTTGTTTCCCTTAATTTTTCTTTTTTCTTTTCAGCTTCATATTCTTTACTCACAGAGAGTACATAACTTGCTCAAGATCTTATAGCTGGCAAATGACAGAGCCTTTCACACATCAACAATGAATCAACTCTACTCACTGCCGCAGCAGCTGACTCCATTGAGAAGGGCACACCAGATCCTCAAATGCAAAGGCACCTTTGGCACTGCCCGACAATCTTACATTTCCCTGTTCAATATCCTCAGCCAACACTTCGCTGTCAAACCTTCCGCCCTGTCTCCTACCCCCTCACTCTAAGCTGATGAAAGTGCCTCTTACTTCAAAGAGAAATTAAAGTAATCAGAGAGAACTGCCTGGAATCCTTTTTAACTTTCACGACTCACCACCTCAGCACACATTCTCTTCTCTTCCCTCTTGTCACAGTAAAAAGACACCCTCCTCCCACAGCAGCTCACCTTCTCCTTCACCCCCAGGACCTTTTTCGTCTCTTGTATATTAAATGCTAAATAGGGATGCAAATTATACTTAGCTCTTAAAGTCATCATCAGGATCCCATAGGATATATGTGAAAAAGTGACTCACAAATAACTAGCATTGGCTAAAGGACAAAGGAGATGAGAGAGATGACACTACTCTCTAGTCATCCTTTTCTTCATTGAAAACTGTGAACCTACATCATTGCCAGCTTCGCTGGGACAGGACACTGGTAAAGGCATTCACAGTAGAAAGAAATCAGGTACAGTGGAATGTCTGTGCATGCTTCAGGAATAGTTGTGGTTTTAAGGCAGGAGGATGCTCAGTGACTTGAGAAACAGGTTCCCGCTTCTTTCACTGCAAAAAGATCAGATGTCTGAGTGTGTGTTCTGTGAGCTAATGTTATCATTCCAAGGAATGATAAAAAGATTGCAGGTCCCTTAATGTTGTTTTTCCTCCAGATTTGCTTCTCCATTCTCTCAAGGTTTTCTGGCCTAGAAATTCGTGTGCTGGTTTGGGCATTTCAGGAGGACACTGCGAAATTTCTATTAGGGGCATCTCTCCAGAGTTTATAACTTTAATGAAGTATAAAGTAACTTCAGTGTGGAGACAATTACCTGCAAATTTTTCCTCTCCCGGCTATTTTAAATAATTTATTTACAATAAGTGGTAATGACCCAAATGCAGTTTTATAAAAGGCTTTAACCTTTCAAGTAACATGATTTGCAAGTTTCCTATTTGCTCCTCTCCTAAATGTCAGGCCAAATTATGTGTTCATTCTATATCCACAGTTGTCTTTCTCCATTTGGTGTCTTTTTCTTTTTTTAAAAAAAGGGGGAACGGATATTTGATGTGTTTAGAATGCCGGCACTATTCACCACTAGGAGATTCAATACAATTTGTTGTTGTTGTTGTATCATGTAAGTGAAACCCCAGTGAAACCCCAGGGCCCCGTTAAAAAGCAATGTGTTTAGTGGGAGAATAAACATGACATCATCTAGTTCAATATTTGGATTAATACTAGTAATTTGTACACTGAGGATGCAGATGGATTGTCTTCTCCACAAGTGACCCGGATGCTTGGAGACAGCGTGCACTGTGATTTCCAGGCCTCCTGGCTCCCTGCTCTCTGCCTCCCATCCAAACAGTGTGAGCTCTGGAAGTGTAGGATATACAAAACATGTCCCCTCAGTTAAGCAAATGTTCTGTAACGCCAATATTCTAGAAACATATTTCGGAATCTTTTCTAATTAACACATAGTCAAGTCGAGATTTACCTTTTGATCTTAAAAATCACTTAAAATACATTCATTTGCTTTTCTACTATAATAACAGTGGGCGCAATTTAACCCCTTTTTGTTGTGTTATCTTAACTGCTTCTGATTCATCTTCTCAAACATAAATGCTGGAGTACGATGGAAAAGCATAATTGTACTGAATAAGGTAAGCAGGTACAGGCTGACTTAAAGGACATGTCTTTTAATTCATGCAGCTAAGTTAGTTAGCCAAGTTAGGGTTTCTGCCTCTTACAGTTTATGGGGCTGTAAAATGAAGATGGTACCTTTTTGTTTTCTTTCCAGGATTTCCGAATGTCCAAGGAGATGCCTATATGAATATGTTCTTTAAATGATAAAATACTAGAGGCTCATGCATGAAATTCATGCAAGGGTAGGCTTTGCTCCCTGCAGCTGCCAGCACCAGCTTCCCTCCGACTGCTAGCACCCAGATCCAGGCTTCCCCCAGCTGACAGCAGCCAGCCCTGCCCGCTGCCTGGACCTGCCTTGGCCTGACACTGCCTGTGTCTGCCACCACCCTCCCTTTCCCTCTTAATTGATTGTCCTGTGGGCCAGTGGCCTGGGCCTGCCTCTAAGGGGCAATCGTGGGGCAATGATAGGGCCTCCCACCCAATTGCATCTCACCTGCCTTGGCTGGCCTGGTTCTACTGCATGTCATAGTGTAGTTGTCTGGATGGTTGTTTGGCTATTCGGCCGTTTGGTCAATTTGCATATTGCAAGTTTATTATTATAGACTAGGGGCCTGGTGCACAAAAATTTGTGCACTGGGGGATGGAGGTCCCTCTGCCTGGCCTGTGCCCTCTTGCAGTCTGGGACCCCTTGGGGGATGTCCACCTTCTGGCTTAGGCCTGATCCTGTCCGTGATCGCAGGCCGAGGGGAAGAAGCTGCCTGTCACAGCAGAAGCTAGCCTCAGATACTGGAGCTGATCTTCTCTATCTCCCCTGCCTTCTGAGTCTCCAACAGGCCTGGAGCGGCCAGAGCCGAAATGCTTGCGTGGTAGCTGTGGCTGCAATGTGAATATCCCAGCTCTGGCCTCCACCATCTTTGTTGAGTTAATTTGCATACTGGCTCCTGATTGGTTGGTGGGCGTGGCTTGTGGGCATGGCTTGTGGTTGTAATGGAGTGAGGGCCAATTTGCATATTGCCCTTTTATTAGATTAGATTATGCAATTTCATGGTAATATTGGAAGATTTGACAGAGAAAACTATACAGCAGCAAATAGAGATGTATGTAGTCAAGGCTATTTGGCCAGTTTTCTAAAGCCTTCCAGGGTCAGCACCTGGGTGAATTTGCTGTGATGTAGGGTTTAGTTCTCAGCTTTGCATACATAAAAACCCTGTTTGAGTGAACTCAGGGTCAGTGACTAACAAACACTAAATTCAAAATCTATAATCTATAAGCCAACAAGATCATTCCTAATTATTAAAAATATTAGTAATTTACAAACTGAGGATGTGGATTCTCATTTTTTACGGTGTCAGACAAGATATATAGGCAAGAGAACTTTGTAAAGAAGAAATTAGTTTCTTCTACAAAATACATTAGAGCATGGTATGTGTGTGTGTATGTGTGTGTTTACCTTTGTGCTTTTTGTTTTTATTCTCTTTCTCGCTATATATAAGCATATAAAAAATTTTAAACCATTTGAGATTAAGTTATATGTAGGGATGGGCAAAAGTAAGTTTGCAGTTGTTTGTATGGAAGAAGACATACAGGTTATGATTATTACAGGTTAATAGCTTTTTAACTCAAAAGAATGTCACTCACAATTATAAACCTACTTTTGCCCACCCCTTACATCATGCTCTTTTATTCTTTAGTATTTCAGTGTATATTTCCTAAGAACAAGGATATTCTCTTATATAATCTTTAATGCAGTTTTCAAATTCAAGAAATTTAACTTTGATACAATACTATTCACATTCCATTTTGTCAATTATCCCAATAATAAACTTTTTAATGTTTTTATCCCTTTCAGTAAAGAATTGCATTTAGTTGTTATGTTTCTTTAGTCTCTGTTACTTCGAACATCTTTGATAATAATAAAAGTGTGATATGCTAATTAGACCAGACATCCTTCCAGATGACCTTCCAGATGAAGCCGGGGCTGCAAGGGAAGCCTGGGTCTTGGGTGCAAGAGGGAAGCTGGTGCCAGCAGCCAGGCTAAGGAAGGTCTACCCTTGAATGAATTTCGTGTATTGGGTCTCTAGTTTTATATAAATACAAGCCAGTTTTTGCTTCTATCTCTGTCTTTCTCTCTCTTTGCCTTTCTCTCTCTCTCTCTTTCTTTCTTTCTCTCTTTCTTTCTTTCTTTCTTTCTTTCTTTCTTTCTTTCTTTCTTTCTTTCTTTCTTTCTTTCTTTCTATTTAAGAGATTGTAGGTTTGTTCAATGTCTCCTTATGATTATGCATGCCTGGCATGAATCTACATGCCACTGCTGACAATTGTGTCCTTCTAAGGATATAATATATGAAGGTCCTCCTCATTGATGATATTAATTTTGATCATCTGATCAAATCTTTACCTCGTTTCTTCACTAAATAGATACTATTTCCCCTTGAGACTCATGAGCAATCTTTGGGGAGACATTTTAAGACCATACTTTGCTCCTCATTAAATGCCCCACCCATCTATTTTTTATATATTGATGGTTCTCACCTGAACCTTTGTCAGGTTGCAGTGATTATAAATTGAAAGGCTGCTTAAAGAATATGATGGTTCTCTTAAGGTATATTTTAGCCAAGACATGAAAGACCCAATAAATCCTCTTCACCCCCAACAGTAGGTAAAACTATTTGATGAGTCTTCTCCCTCCAGAGCATTGGATAAACATCGCTGACTTCTGTTTCTTTCAACTTTTCCATGCTCCAGGCCAGCCGTCCTCTTTCTTTTTCCAGACAAGGTGAAATGTATTTTTTTTTTTTTTTTTTTGGTATCTACAAACAAATTTCAGACCTGTCTTTCTGTAATTATAGCCAGATCCAATTGACCAGAGTTTTACTTGTTTCCAAACACTTAAGTCACATGTTTAAAGACAGTTTTTTAGCAAATTCTCAGGATACTTATTTGCACCTGAATTTTGCTACTTTAAAGTTCAAAGAAAATAAATGTTTTAATCTAAAACTAAAAAGAGAATGTTCACTTCTCAAAGTTTTAAAGATGTTTTAAAATTGTGCCCAAATGATTGTGGACCTATAAAAATAAAAACAAACATACATGCTTTAGCCTCTAAGTTGCTGTATTGAACTACCAGGCTCCTTTTACTACATGAAAAAAAATAAATGGGAAAAAAAGGAGATTATCAAAATGTTGGATATCACAAGCAAGGACCATTTTCAGAATATGATTTATAACATATGAATGGTGCCCAGCATGTGGTAATGCTTCTGATTGTCCTGTGATGGACACTGCTAATTATTATTTGGCCTCTGAGTTCAGTAGTACCTATAAACATGATGTTGATATTCTGATTTATGGTAGAGCTGTAAGATGGCAAATGTTTATTGATCATTGACATTCCAGTAACGTCATATCCTATGTGAGAATAATAAGGACCATGTGCCAGATATATTGAGTTAAAAAACAATTTAATAGACTCAAAGAGATACTTATATATTCATATTCATAACAACATGATTCACAGTAGCCAAAAATAGAAGCAGCCCACATGTCCATCAATAGATGAATGAGAGCATGTATGGGAGGCCACTGATCTGTGTTTCTCTCTCACATCAATGTTTTTTTCTCTTTCTCTCCTTTCCTCTCTTTCTAAAATCAATACAAACATATCCTTAGATGAGGATTTAAAAAAATAAGAAAAGAAAATCATGACACACCTAGGGAAAAAATAAGTGTGTTAGATAAGTTCCTTCAAGCACAAGTTACTATGCCGTTGGCATTGAAGTCAATGTTAATGAATCAATAATACAGTACAACCAGAACAAGGAAGATAAGATGTGCTGATCTGGATGTTAGGCCACCCTGGAAAGTG
The DNA here is from genome assembly GCA_004026665.1 of Murina feae. Taxonomy (NCBI): domain Eukaryota; kingdom Metazoa; phylum Chordata; class Mammalia; order Chiroptera; family Vespertilionidae; genus Murina; species Murina feae. Next base: position 16,203 of record PVJC01032155.1, read on the forward strand.
CTGAAGTAATATTGATAGTGAGTTCTAACACCATGGAAAAGGTGGAAAGTGGTTACATTTGTGGATGCATGAGATGACAACTGATTTTTCAGAACATGCATTAGACAGCATTTTTGTAAGTCTGAAAGCCAAAGACATTTATAGTCGCATTGCCTGGGGTCAGGAAAATGCTAAATCCTTCTGGGATAGCATTTTATTATAAAGAAATACTGTATATAATTAATTTTTTATAAGGGAGATATGTTAAATGCGTTGCCTTTCAACAGAAACACACAAAAAGCAAGGTTACATTCTGTAAGTTGATAAAAAATGTTGTGATCAGACGTACATAAGAACTTAACCCTCAATTTTCTCTAGAAGCTAATTTAGTGTTTGTGAGAAGTTTATAAGACATAATTGCCACAAATTAAAATGTAAAAATATTCATATTTTGTGGTTATTTTTAAATGGTGCTCCAAGGACACCTGCTGGAATTGAACAAGGGCTGAGTGGTTAAGCCGTATTCTTAAAAAGGGGGTCCATGAGTGGGAAAGGCCTGGGGCAGAGAAAGAGGTGGGCTAGAAGGATCAATGGGGGAAAAGGGGACAAATATAATAGTTTCAAGAATGAAGATTTAAAAATCTTCATTTAAAAAAGACGGTCCATGAGTTATTATATCTGCCTTCTGTAATAGCACTTGTGTGTTTCCATTTTACATATGAAAGTTCTGAATAAAATTTTGGTTGCAGGAAAGACTCTGAAGTGTTGTTTCTCTTTAATTAAAAATTTGAGCCACTGGAATTGAATATCTCTTAAATATAAGAATTATTCTAATTCTGATGCTGAATTTTAGAATTTTCTTAAAATCCATTTGAGATAACTTGTTTTCCAATGATCACCTAAAAATATATTCTTTTAAGGAATAGGTGATTGCTACCTTTCAAAATTCTTCTATTTGTATAAAAAAGTCAAATGCCTCATTGTATCAAACACGTTTGGCATGTGGAATTCTCAGTACAATCAACCACTTTCTAATTATCCCGCTAGTGATGAGTCTCCACATAGAAGTGCTTTGATATCAGCATTTGAGGATATTGGAGCAGCTGTCAGGTTGAAACGTGTTTACATTCTGCCAAGGATTCTAAAAGCCAAACCACACAGGCTAAGCCACTAAAATGCCTAAATTCTGAAAGCAAGCATATTCTACCAAATAATAAGAAATGCTAATTTATATTACTCACTAAAAACTAAAATGTTATTTTCTCCTAAAATACATGGTCCATATTATTCTGTTTTCCTCTTTAAACTTACTGCCTCTAACTTTTCCCATGCCTCATTAATTGATTTACTCCAAATGAAACCCAGTGGCTAGCTAAAGACTTATGTTAATAGTCAGTTGAAAGTAATTTTCGCTTAAGTGATGTAGAAAACTTCCTTTTTTACAGCTGTTACATGGGTGATAAAACAGTCACAACCAGATCAAACCAGCAGTTAATTATATTGTGGATGATCAAAGGATAATTCAGTCTCTGAGTTTTGGCCCTTATAAGGAACAAGCTAGGTTTTTAAAAATGGAAGTTTACTGATTTTTTTCTCTTATGCATTTCAAAATTATCTTTATTGATTTCAGAGAGAGTGATAGAAAAATCGAATGGCTGCCTCCTGCATGTCCCTGCTGGGTGGGGATCGCACCTGAAGCCTGGGATTGTGCCCTGACTGAGAGTCAAACTGGAAATCTTTCGGTGCTTGGGGTGATGCCCAGCCAACGGAGCCACGCTGGCCACGGCCTTCTATGCATTTTTAAACTTAATACTTGGTATATATTTTTAGGGAATCTTATGATTGGCAAGGATATGATATTTCAGATAATATTATAACAATAAACACATCAGAGGGAGTAAAATGTATGTTTCTTTGAAGTAAAATATAAACACAAACAACATATTTCTACCTGCATTTGAAATTAGGCACCTACCTGGAAAAGATGGTTATGTTATAAGAGATAGAAAGATCTCTTTGGGGATCAAAAGGGAGGAAACTTTTTATGTACATTTTACCTTCGGGAAACTAATGCTGAGGCAACCTTTCGTTAATCTTGCTTCCCCTTAGTTCTACTGCAATATATAATTTAATATAGTATTATCTTACTCAGTGTTTATTATTGTGTTCAATGCATTCTACGGGCTAAAAGGACTCAGTAATTACTCTTTTCTTTGCTTAAAATGATGGTTATAAGAAGCTGGATTTTGGGTAACAGGTGCATGTTTATTTTCAGGATAAATAAAGCTTTACCACTCATTTCAAAATCTATTTTGAATCTTAGTTCTGAGTTCCTGATTCATAAGGACAATTGTGCTGAAGCAGTATTTTAATTTGCAGGCTTTGGGGTTAGTTTGTTAAGGAGAAATAATTGAAGAAACTGTATTGAAATCATGCATTTCTTTAGTTCACCACAGTGCCTGTTGCTTAACTGTGAAACCCTTTTTTGACCTCTTAGTAGGAAGTGAAAAGAATTATTCTAAAATGGAAATTAAGATCTGGAATGACTAGAGGGGTTAGTGAGGTTCTACCGTCAATGATAATTCTGGAAAGAGTCCCCTGGTTTCCTGATCAGGGTTTCGGAAGAGTCCTGCTTCCTAATGAGATGAAGAATGGTGTACCTGGCACAGGAGCTGGGGATGTGATTTGGTTGGGTATTTAAGAGACACTTTTTAAATGAACCCACTGCACAAAGAGGCTAACTTTGTGTGTCCTAAACACTTTTACTACACATCACAAATCTTTTTTTAAAATATATTTTTATTGCTTTCAGAGAGAGAAAGGGAGAGGGAGAGAGATAAAAACATCAATAATAGAAATCATTGATTGGCTGCCTTTACACACCCCCTACCAGGGGATTGAGCTTGTAACTTGGGCATGTATCCTGACCAGGAATCACACCGTGACCTCCTGTTTCATAGGTTGATGCTCGACCACTGAGCCATGCTGGCCAGGCCATCACAAATCTTTGAAATCATTCTTCTGAGATAAATAATTTTAGGAGACATTCTGAGAAAAATTTTAAGGAGATTCTGAAAGAATTTTAGAAAGAATATGAAATAGTTATGGGGGAAGAGAGTGTTGGGTATTTCTGAGTTGACTATTTAACTTCAAGCACTGTACGCAGAAGTGTGGTGTTTACCAAATCCTATAATAGCGTTTCAGGTGAGGATGCAGGAGAGTCTTCTGGTGGTCCTCTCACCCATGCTCTCTGCATTAAGTTGGTTTATTGTTTATCTCAATGTCTTTGGTTTTATCACATTTTCTTTGAATCAGATTTTATTAAAAAGAATTTGGCCACCAGATGGATCTTTGGAATATCATGGTCATAGAGCAATGTATTTCAGGTTGTGACTCATCTTTTATTCTGCTCTGTCCTACTTGGTACCAGTAAAATTCCTGCTCTTGACTTTATTGTACACTAGGGGCCCGGTGCACTAAATTTGTGCACGGGGGTGGGGGGGAGGGGAAGGTGGGGGTCCCTCAGCCCAGCCTGCCCCCTTTCACAGTCTGGAACCCCTCAGTGGATGTCCTATGATGGCCCCAGTCTGCCAGGTGCCTTGTGTGGGTGTGTGTGTGTTGCCACTGGGGACCTGCCCCCAGCCACATCTGAGGCTCAGAGCAGTCCTCCTGTGTGTGTCTACCTGCTGGGGGCCTGCCACCAGGCTTGGAGCAGGCACCCCCTCTATGTTGATCTCTCAGACTCTTGCCCTCCCCTGCATGTTGTTCTCTTTTTTTGAGCTGTGGCCAGGGCTGGGTGCTGCCTGCCTCCCAAGCTTGCCTACTGCCCATCTTCCTCCAGCCACCAAAAAGCAGGGAAAACCCCACCTCGTGGTCAGGCCAGCCTTTTCCTGCTCCCTGATCCCCGGAAGGGACCTGGGGAGCCACCAAGCA
>PVJC01032156.1:0-20124 GCA_004026665.1 Murina feae
GGGCCGGCTGGTTTGGCCTGAAGAGTGTCCCGGATCAGGATGGGGTTCCCACTGGGATGCCTGGCCAGCCTGGGTGAGGGACTGAGGGCTGTTTTCAGACTGGCCGAACCCCATTCAGGGTGGGGGCTCCTACTGGGGTGCCTGGCCAATCTGGCTGAGTGGCTGATGGTCGTTTGCAGGCTGGCCAAGCACCCCAGCGGGAACCCTCACCCCTTGAGGGTATGGCCAGCCTGGTGTGGTGCTGATGGTTGTTTGCAGGCTGGCCAAGACCCCCAGCAGGTACCCTTACCCCATGAGGTTGTGGCCATCCTGGGTGAGGGGTTAATGGCTGTTTGCAAGCTGGCCACAGCCCCTACGGATCCAAGCTCTCAGCGAGGCTGGTTGGAAGCAGGTATCTGGGATTTATGTATCTTCTATAATTGAAACTTTGTTGCCTTGAGCGGATGACACAGCCAACCAGGGCAGGTGGGCAGCCTGGTTTCCTCCATCGCCGGGGCAAACAAGCTTCCTGCTTGCTCCAGCTCAGTGGCTGTCTGCCACCATCTTGGGTGGGTTAATATGAATATAGTTGCTCTAAATTGGCTGATGGGCGTGGCTTTGAGTGTAGCAGAGTGACACCAATTTGCATGTTTCTCTTTTATTAGATTAGATATATAAAAGAAGGGATGACAGCTGGTTTCATCCACCAACAAACTGTTAGAACTAATAAATGAATTCAGTATAGTGGCAGGATACTAAATTAACATATAAAAATCAGCTGCAGCTCTATACACTAACAACAAACTATCTGAAAACAAAACAACCCCATTTACAAGTATATCCAAATAATAAAAACAATTAGGAATAAATTTAAGGAGATAAAAGACCTGCACAATAAAGCTCATCAGACATTGATGCAAATAAATAGAAAGATATTCCATGCTCATGTACTGGAAGAATATTGTTAAATGTCTATACTATCAAAAGTGATCTACAGATTCAATGCAATTCCTATCAAAATTTCAATGGCATTGCCCTGGCTGTTTTGGCTCAGTGGATAGAGCATCAGCCTGCAGACTGAAGGGTTTGAGGTTTGATTCTGGTCGGGGGCATGTGCTGGGTTGCGGGCTCGATCCCCGATGGGGGGGCATATGCAGGAGGCAGCTGATTAATGATTCTTTCTGATCACTGATGTTTCTATCTATCTCTCCCTTGCCCTTCTTCTCTGAAATAAAAAAATTTTTTTTAAATTTCAATGATCATAGAAATAGAAAAAAAAAAAAGCTTGAAATTCTTATGGAACCATAAAAGAACTAAAATAGCCAAGCAATCCTCAGGAAGCAAAACAAAGTTGAAGGCATCAAACTTTCCAATTACAAACTATACCACAGAGGTATAGTAAGCAAAACAGTATGGTACTGACATAAAAAGAGATATGGATCAGCCTAGTTCAGTATGGATCAGTTGGTTGGAGCATGATCCCATATACAGAAGGCAACCAATGGATGCTCTCTCTCACATTGATGATTTTCTCTTTTCCTTTCTCTCTACCTTCCCCTCACTCTAAAATCAATAAGCATATCCTCAGGTGAAGATTAAAAAAAAAAGAAAAAGAAAAATAGATGAATGAACAGAATCAAAAGCCCAGAAATAAATTCTTGCATATAAGGTCGACTTATATTTGACAAGGGAGCCATGAATGCTTAATAAGAACAGTTTCTTCAATAAATGGTGCTGGGAAAACTAGATATTTATATTTATATGCAAAGGGAGAAGGAGAAGGAAAGGAGGAGGAGGAGGGCGAAGAGGAGAAGAAGAAATTAGATTACTATTCATTTTAAGAATTAACTTGAAATGAATGAAAATTTTAAATGTAAGACCTGAAGTCATAAAACTCCTAGAAGAAAACAGAGGGAAAATGCTCCTTGATATGGGTCTTGACAATTTTTTATAGGACACCTAAAGCACAAACAGCAAAAGCAAAAATAAACAAATGGGACAACACCAAACTAAAAGCTTCTGAGAAGTAAAATAAATTAAAAAATGAAAAGACAACCTATAGAATGGAAGAAAGTATTTACAAACCCTTACAAATCAATAGCAAAATGCCAAATAGTCAGATTTAAAAATGGGCAAAGCTTCTGAATTGACATTTTCCCAAAGAAGACAATCAACAGATAGATAAAAAAAATGTTCTACATCACTAATCATCATAGAAATGCAAGTCAAAACCACATGAGTTATCTCCTTACACCTGTTAGAGAGGTTATTATCCAAAACAAGCAAGCAAACAAACAACCCAACAAACAAAAAGCCCAAACAAATCCAAGAAATAAGGGTTGATGAGGATACAGAGAATGCGGAACCTTGCACTGCTGGTGGGAATGTAAATTGGCGCAGCCACTATGAAAAACAGTATGTAGAGTCCTCAAGAAATTAAAAATAGAACTACCATATGATCCAGCAATCCAATTCCATTTCTGGGTATATATCCAAAGGAAATGAAATAACTCTGGAGGTATATGCACTCCCATATTCACTATAGTATTATTCAGAATAGCCAAGACATGGACAGTGTCCACAAACAGATGAATGGATTTAAAAAAAGTGGTAATATATTCAATGGAATTATTCAACCATGAAAAAGAATATCGCGCCATTTGGGACTACATGAATTGACCTTGCGGCCATTACGCTAAGTGAAATAAGCCAGATAAAGACTCTGTTCTTACTGTATATTCTCATATTGGAATCTAAAAACTCATAGAAACAGAGAGAAGAATGGTGGTTGCCATGTGCTAGGGGGTGGGGGAAATGTTGGTCAATGATACAAATTTTCAGTTATAAAGTAAGTTCTGGAATATAACATATAGCATGGGTCATGACTAGAGTTAACAATACTGTATTATGTATATAAGTTGATAAGAGACTAGACCTTAAATCTTACCACCACACACACAAAAAAAGTAATTATGTGAGATGATGCTGGTATTAACTAACCTTAGTGTGCTAATCATTCACAACATAAATGTGTCAAATCATCACATTATACACCTTAAATTACACAATGTTATATGTCAATTGTAACTAAATAAAGCTGGAAAAAATAAGAGGCCTCCCCTTAGAAAGAAAAAAAGAAAATAAACTCATCATGAAGGTAAAATGACAAACTACAGAATCAGATACCTGATAAGGGACTTGTATTTAGAATCTATAAAGAGCTTTTAAGACTATCAAATTTAAAAATGGGCTAAGGATCTGAATAGGTATTTTCCCAAAGGAGATATATATATGTCCAACAAGAACATGAAAAGATCCTCAACATTCTTAGTTATCAGAGAAAAAGCAAATTAAACTACAATGAGAGAGCATTTCATACCCATTAGGATGCCTATAATAAAAAAGATACATAACAAGTATTGGTAAGGATGAGGAAAAAACTGGAACCCTCAGACATTTATGGTGTGAATGTAAAATGTTACAGCTACTTCGGAAAAGTCTAGAGTGCCTCAAAAGGTTAAAGATAGTTACCACGTGACCCAGCAATTACACTCCTAGTTTTTCACCCAAGAGAAATGAAAAACATGTTTAAACATAAAGTTGTACATGAATGTTCATATTCATGATAGCTAAAGGGAGAAGCAACCCAAATGTTCAACGAATAATTAAACAAAAGGCCATATATTTTGACCAGAGGCCCAGTGCATGAAAATTCGTGCACTCGGGGGTGGGTGTGGGTGGGAGGGGGAGGGTAGTAGTGGTGGTGGTGGTGGTGGTGTGTGTCCCTCAACTTGGCCTGTGCCCTCTTGTAATCTGGGACCCCTCGGGGGATGCCCACCTGCCGGCTTAGGCCCACTCCCCTGGGGGGATCAGGCCTAAGCTGGCAGTCAGACATTTCTCTGGCAGCCTGAGAGCCCCCAGGGCAGTGGTTCTCAACCTTCTGGCCCACAAATACAGTTCCTCATATTGTGACCCAACCATAAAATTATTTCCATTGCTATTTCATAATTGTAATGTTGCTACTGTTATGAATCGTAATGTAAATATCTGATATGCAGGATGGTCTTAGGCGACCCCAGTGAAAGGGTCGTTCAACCCCCAGGTTGAGAACCGCTGCCTCAAGGGCTGTCCGACTGACAACTTAGGCTGGCTCTGCTGTGGAGGTAGGAGAGGTTCCCGCCACTGCGCTGGCCAGCCATGAACAGGCTGAGCGGTGCTCCCCCTGTGGAAGTGCAATGACCACCAGGGGGCAGCTCCTATGTTGAGCGTCTGCCTGCGGGTGGTCAGTGTGCGTCATAGCAAGTAATCGTTCTGCTGTTAGAGTCAATTTGCATATCACCCTTTTATTATATAGGACTAGGGGCCCGGTGCACTTGGGGGGTGGGAGGGTCCCTCAGCCAGCCTGTGTCCTCTCGCAGTCTGGGACCTTCGGGGGGATGTCCACCTGCTGGCATGCCTGGCCAGCCTGGGTGAGGGGCTGAGGGCCGTTTTCAGGCTGCCCACAGCCCCTTCAGGCTTTGGATCCCTACCGGGATGCCTTACCAGCCTGGGTGAGGGGCTGAGGGCCATTTTCAGGCTTCCCACAGCCCCTTCAGGGTTCAGGTCCCTACTGGGGTGCCTGGCCAGCCTGGGTGAGGGGCTGAGGGCTGTTTGCAGGCTGGCCACAGCTCCCATTGACCCAAGGTCCCAGCAAGGCTGGCTGGAAGCAGGTTTCTGGGGTTTATTTATCTTCTATAATTGAAACTTTGTTGCCTTGAGCAGAGGCCACAGCCTGCCTAGGCAGTCAATGAAACCTCCTGTTTGCTTCAGCTCCATGGCTTCTATAATTGAAACTTTGTTGCCTTGAGCAGAGGCCACAGCCGGCCTAGGCAGGCAGTTTCCTCCATCGCTGGCCTCCTGTTTGCTCTAGCTCCGTGGCTGCTGGCTGCCATCTTGGCTGGGTTAATTTGCATATCACTGCTCTGATTGGCTGGTGGGCATGGCTTGGCTGGTGGACGTGACTTAGGTGTCTCAGAGTGAGGGTTAATTTGCATATTACTCTTTTATTAGATTAGAAGATATCCATGATAGGCAAATTCAGAGACAGAAAGTGGATTAGTGGTTGCCAAGAGCCAGATGGGTGTTTGGGGAAAATGTGGAGTAACTACTAATGGGTACAAGGTTTCTTTCTGGGGGACAAAGGTGTTTTAAAATTGTGGTGATAGCATCTTAAGTCTATGAATGCTCTATAACCAAATGAATCTGTGTATTTTAAATGGGTGTATTGTATCATCTCTGAATTAGCTAATCTAATAAAAAAGTAATATGCAAATTGACAATCACTTCAAGACACCCAAGCCACACTCACCAGCCAAACCACACCCACCAGCCAATCAGAGCTGCTGTATGCAAATTAATCCAGCCAAGATGGTGGCCAGCAGCCACGGAGCTGGAACAAGCAAGAGGCTTCCATTGCAACTGCCTGACTAGGCTGGCGGGCCTCTGCCCAAGCAACAATGTTTCAATTATAGAAGCCACAGAGCTGAAGAAACAGGAGCTTTGTTACCTGCCTAGGCCTTGGCTCAAAGCAACAGTGTTTCAATTATAGAAGATAAATAAACCCCAGAAACCTGATTCCAGCCAGCCTCGCTGGGATGTTGGGTCAATGGGAGCTGTGGGCAGCCTGAAATGGCCCTCAGATCCTCACCCAGGCTGCTCAGGCACCCCAGTAGGGACCCAAAACCTAAAGGGACTGTGGGCAGCCTGAAAACAGCCATCAGCCCCTCACCCAGGCTGACCAGGCACACCAGCAGGAGGACATCCCCTGAGGGGTCCCAGAATGCGAGAGGGCACAGGCTGGGCTGAGGGACCCTCCCATCCCCATCCCCGAGTGCACAAATTTTTGTGCACCGGGCCCCTAGTATCTCAATAAAGCTGTAAAAAGCACATGCTAAATTTCATCAAATTCTTTGATTTTCTAAAAAGGACCACCTTTTCTGCTCCAGTATTTAAATATGTTTAAAAAGAAAAATAAGCTGTGCGAAGCCTGAGCCTGCCTCGCCCTTTGGGCCTTTACTGTGGAGCATGTCCTCATTGCCCACCACAGCAGCCCAACTGGCAGCTCTCATGGGGCAGCATGGAACTTGCCACACAGAGAACAAATTAAGTGGAGAGGCCAGCAGTCCACCTGGAGACTCAAGGTCCTGCATTCTAGTTGCTAGAGCACCACACTGTGGCCAGCAACAAACATGCACAATCGAATTTCTTCTCCCAGGCCCCATATAAACTGGGAATAGAGGACTTTACTAATTTAGGAAAATAATAGGGAGGTGCACACAGTTACATGATGAGGCAGCAACTACTAATCAAAACTCATTAACATTTCTTTAGCAGCTTACGTTGGGACTGCAGGAAAAGGGCTGTGGGAAGCAGGCAGAGCCAAGACCGTGGCGCTGCAGGCCCCTCCTCCGGGGCCCCAAACCCAGCAAGGAGCCCAGGGCTGGGTGCCTACCTTGGTGGCTGTGGGGAGCGGGGCTTTGGCTTCTCCTTTTCCTTCTCCCGCTCTTTCTCTCTGTCTCGGTCTCTGTGCTGTCTGTCCTTCTCGTCCCGTTTGGCTCGCTCTCGCTCCCACTCCTCTTTCCTCCGCTGCCGCTCCTTGTCACGTTCTCGCTCCCGCTCCCGCTCCCGCTCCCGCTGCCGCCGCTCTCGTTCTCGTTCTCGGTCTCGTTCCCGCTCCCGCTCGCGCTGTCTGTTCTCTCGCTCTCTTTCCCTTTCCCGTTCCTTTGTTGAAAAGCCGAACACACAAACACACACCAGCTGCAATTAAAAGACTTATAATGGAAAGTACAGAAATAATGCAGAAGAGCAAGTGAATGAAGATTAGGGGAACCGTCTCTGATGGTAATTTTGTTACGGTTCTCCTTAAAACACTATGTTAAAGAATGGATTAGATGCTAACTTCGGGTGCAACACAACCTAAGAGTGAACTCTTCCAACCACTAGTTCTAACCTAATCAGCATCCAAGGGCTGGTGTGAGTTCTAGGGGCCAGCATATGAGCCAACGGGCCTTCCTGGCCTCAGCTCTTCATGTGTAGGATGGAGACAACCAAGACTTTGCACAGGCTCAGGCCTGGGCACCTAAAGCACTCTGCTTAGTGATGTCTGAAATAGAGAGTGCACCTCAAAATGGTGGCTCTTATTTCTCTAAGCATAATCCTTAAACATTTTTTTCAACTATTACTTTGTTCTCATTCATATATTTGCTCTAATATTCAAAATTAAAAGTGAATAATGCCCAGATCACAGCTCACTGGCAGGGTTTGAGCCTTAGGTGGCTGGGAAGAAGTGAAGTACGCTCCTGACCTTCCTGCTGGCCCACCGTGGGGCACAGTGGAGGAATATAGTGGAAAGGGACTCCAGCAGGTCCCTGCTATACTCCAAGGCAGCCCTGCCTGGCACGAGGCACTGCACTCCTACAGCCCAACCCCACTGAGGAATCTGCTCTACTGGGGAGAGGGGCATAGATGGTCAACCAGGGTCCTTGTCTCTCCATAAGCTCGCCATGTGATGGGTTCCCAGGGAAGTCACCTTCCTTTGATCCTAAAACGCATGAATAGCACATAAATCTTAGCATAAAACTACTAAACTGCTTCTAACTGATCTATTTCTAGTAGCAGCTTTTTCATATCACCCTAACTCAACTCAAAGGCTGAAGGACATATATTCACAAATATAGACAGTCCTCGGGTTATGTCGGACTCGACGTATGTCATTTCGTGGTTACGTTGCCATCTCCCATTTATTTATTAAAAAAAAGTTCTGTCATTTTGACATATGTGCTTTATTCTTTTTATTATTTATTTACCACAAGTAAAGGTCAGGAATTGTTATCTTTCTTTTAAATTTTTTTTTACTGTTTCACTTCATCACTGCTATGTATGTGCTCCATGTGAGTGACAGGTGCTTATGTAGGTGGGTTCCGACTTAGGCGAAAATTGCATTACGTCACGCCACAGGAACAGATCTCCGATCTCCGTCATAACCCAAGGACTTACTGTGTACATTAAACTCTCAAGAGAAGTACTATTATAGATCAGTTCTCTGTTAGTCAAAGACATGTTTGGTAGAGGCCCAAAGGAATGTACTGAATTGGTTAAGCATGACAATTATAAATGATATTACTAAGGAGCCTAAAAAAGTAATATGCTTAAGAGGGTGGAACACCCTGCAACTTATATCAATACCCCAATCACCAAGTGTAATTTAAAAAAAAAAGGAAAGAACAGATAAGCCCAAGAAAGTCTCTGTTCAAATCACCACATGTTTAATATGTGGATCTGCATTAGTTCTTCAGTCAATGGGCTGGAATTAGTACACTGTGCGGACATAATTAAGTGCACACGAAGTCCTAAAAATAAAAAAAGCGGGCAATTTTAACAAATCAATCGGTGAAGTTCAGAGCTGCAAATCCAAGTCCTACTTACCCGGTAATTCTGGTACGGTTCTGTTTCTGTATATTGCACCCTGAAATTCTCATACTGCCCGCCACGCCAGAACCGGTCTATTTCATAGTCATAATAAGGATCTGCATAAGGCTCAAGTCTGAAAACAAAAACAAAAAAAGTAAATCTCTTCACTTAAAATAGTATTGCAAACATACTACATAAAAATGTTAACAAAAAGAATCCAATGCTACATTAAGAAAATAATATAGCATGACTATGTGGGATTTATTCCAAGAATGCAAGGTTGAGTCAAATATTAGGAAATTTATGAGTATACCTCACATGATAATACATCTAAAGAGAAAATTAAAAGGATTCCATCTACAGAAGAAGAAAATGTCTGTGATGAAAATTCAATACCTCTTCCTGATGAAAATACTCATGAAAATAGGAAATAATGCTTTCTTAATGTAATAAAACTATGTATATATTCTAGAATAAAGCTAGCATCTTACTTCAGGGAAACAGGAGAGAAATTTTGTAAGACTGGGACAAGGCTGCTTCCTCAATTACCCATCATTGTGCTGAAGGCACTGCCAATGCTGGCAGATGGAGAAAAATTAACATATAGAAACCAAAGGCCTAGGGCAGGAAGAACTGGAGAGGATCAATGAGGATAAAAGGAGACATACTTAATACTTTCAATAATAAAGGTTAAAAAAAAAAAGAAACCAATACCTTCATATACACAAATAGTAACTAGTTAGGAGACAGGGTAGAGAAAACTTAATTTCAGCAAGAAAGAAGAAAAATACTTAGGAACAGCCCTGGCAGGTTTGGCTCAGTGGATAGAGCATCAGCCTGCGGACTCAAGGATCCGAGGTTCGATTCCGGTCAAGGGTATGTACCTTGGTTGCGGGCACATCCCCAGAGGGGAGTGTACAGGAGACAGCTGGTCGATGTTTCTCTCTCATCGATGTTTCTAACTCTATCCCTCTCCCTTCCTCTCTGTAAAAAATCAATAAAATATATATTAAAAAAAATACTTAGGCTCCGTGGATAGAGCATCAGCCTGAAGGGTCCTGGATTCGATTCTGGTCAAGGGCACATGCCCAGATTGCAGGCTTAATTCCCAGTAGGGGTCATTCAGGAGGCAGCAAATCAATGATTCTCTCTCGTTACTGATATTTTTCTCTCTCCCTTTCCCTTCCTCTCTGAAATCAATTAAAATATATTTTAAAAAAATACTTAGTAACAAAAAACATTTGACCAGAAATATACAGAACCCACTTGAGGAAAACTTTCAAAACATTCCTGAAAGACACAAAAGTCATGACCCTTTCTAGTCATCTTCATGGCCTTCCACTGGCTGCTTTCTAGGAAATCTCTCCTCTGGTGTTTCCGATGCCCCTGGCAGAGATAATCCAAGGCTGGCTCTGCCAAATTACTCAGTTCTTTTTCATCCCAAACAGCCAGACATCTTTCTAACAACCTAAACTCACATCACTCAGATATTTTTTAAAATATATTTTTATTGATTTCAGAGAGGAAGAGAGAGGGAAAGAGAGATTGCCCTTGACCGGAATCAAACCTGGGACCCTTCAGACTGACGCTCTATCCACTGAACCACACTGGCTAGGGTCACTCATATAATACTTAATGACAACCATCAATAACTACAGCACCACATCTGCTACCCAGAAAGGAGAGAATACAGTCCCTGAGGCACAGACTTTTCCTGTGTCCTTAAGAATATAAAAGCAACACAATACATAACCAACGAAGACCTCAGAAAACTTCCAAAAAGGTGTGAATTTATATGCACCCTCAAAGGAGGGAGTGCGGACAAATGTGTTTTGGGGAAACTAAGCAAAATGAAAATGGCCCCTCTCCTGCGGGATTTCTCAGTCTTAGTATTCCTTGAACTAAAGGGCATGTGGCATTCCCTCAGCTGCCTCCCTCAGAACCAAGCCTGGGATGCCCACCAGCTCACAGAGCCTGGATCTGCAGGAATCCATAAAATGTTGTCATGAACTCAACCTGCCAATGACTGTCTCCTCAGACACAATGTCAAAGGATGAATGCTAGCAAGGGTGCATTCCTAGGCCCTGGGCATGTGGCCTTACTATCTAGCCCTGGTTTACTAAGCTCTATTCCAGACAGATCTATTGCCAATGACCTTATTATTCCTTGAAGTTGACACTGCATTTTGGGGGCCCCTTGTGTCTTCTGAATCATAGGTTCCTTTAGGACTTAGTGGAGTACAGTGCCCCACAGCCCCAAGCAAAGATGATATTTCTTAATGACTCCTATGCATGAGGTCTTACAGGTCAGATGGTGTCTGAATGAAGTGCCTAAAGTGGTGGAAATGGAATTTTAAAAGTTATGAAGTGGAGCATTCTCCTCCAGGGAGCATATTAATACCATTCCTTTCCCCTTCGCCGTTCTCCACAGGCATGTATCTCCTAAACTCCAAAGGACCCAATGAGACAGATCTGCAACCAAGGGAGCAAGGAACAGTGCTAGACTAACCCCCTGAACTTGTGTTCAAGGCCCCCTTTTTCTGACTTCCTAGTGAGCCAAATCAGCCTAGCCTAGGCTCTCCTGTTGCTTCTTCTATGCCTCCCTTATTTCATTGTCCTAAATGTATTTTGCTGCAGTCAATAAATTCTTGCTTGCTGTTCTACAAAAATAAAAATAGAAAAGCATTATTTTTACTAAGTAATCTTGCTAATAAATTTTTTTTAATACCAGTATATTTTATTGATTTTTTACAGAGAGGAAGGGAGAGGGATAGAAAGTTAGAAACATCGATGAGAAAGAAACATCGATCAGCCACCTCCTGCACTCCCCACTGGGGATGTGCCCGCAACCAAGGTACATGCCCTTGACCAGAATCAAACCTGGGACCCTTGAGTCCACAGGCCGACGCTCTATCCACTGAGCCAAACCAGGTAGGGCTCTTTTTTTTAAAAAATACATTTTTTATTGATTTCAGAGAAGAAGGGTGAGGGGAAGAGAGAGAGAGAAAAAAAAATCAATGATGAGAGAGAATCACTGATGGGCTGCCTCCTGCAGACCCCCCACTGGGGCATGTGCCCTGACCAGGAATCAAACCATGACCTTCTGGTTCACAGGTCAGTGTTCAACCACTGAGCCACACCGGCCAGAGAGTAAATTCTTTCCAATTCCAAAAACAACAACAACAACAAAAAACAAACAACCACCACAAGCAAAAAATAATTATTTTCCCATCCTCTATACCATCTCAGAATACTTCCTCAGGGGTTCTTGACTGGGCAGCTTTCCCATGGGTACTACAACCAAGTACCTAGCTCCACATGACCAGAACTAACCACAGTAACTAGGTTCTATGAGACAACTATTCAGAGTTTTTCTATCCCTACAACTCAGCATCAAGGTCTGACAGCCGATGTCTCTGAATTGAAATCAGTGGTTCTCACATTTCAGTGAGCACCAGTATTACTTAGGAGGTTTGCTAAAAACAGCTATCTGGACTCCACTTTCTCTAGAACTTCTGATAGGGCAACTCTGAGAGAATACATCTCCAACAAGCTCCCAAGTGATGCTGCTGCTGGTCCAGACACCACTCCCGGAGAGCCACAGCTTTCAGGCCTTTTCCCACCTTTCCCACTGGGCTGTACCCTTGATCACAGGGCCTGCTGTGTCACTGGGTAAATTCTGTTTTAACAGGCCCCTTCCTCCCTATGGCAGCCACTTCTTGCAGTTGCTGCCTCTTTCTGCTTCTGCAGTCACCTAGAAAGCGTGTCTTTATGTTAAATGCTCTCCATTAAAATAGCCAGGTGGTTCCTGTTGGTGAAGCCTGGCTAACACAGCCCTTTCACTGACTGCCATCAGAAACAGCTGGGGCACTTTCCTGCCTGACAAACTTCAGGACCCTGATCCCAGAGGTCTGGACCAGGTCTGGGTGTGGGCCTGGCACGTGTATGTCACAGCAAATGTTGAAAAAACGAAACACAAGTAAAAACCTGACTGTAAGGGCCCGTTTTCAGAAGCTTCAGCGTCTGAGAGTCCTAAAGCATTAACCTTTCCTGTCAGAGAAGGCGGGTAGGAAACACGGGGCAGGGCTAGAGCACAGCTGCTTATGCAGCTGAGGCCACCAC
Organism: Murina feae; assembly: GCA_004026665.1. Classification (NCBI taxonomy): domain Eukaryota; kingdom Metazoa; phylum Chordata; class Mammalia; order Chiroptera; family Vespertilionidae; genus Murina; species Murina feae. The sequence continues at coordinate 12,549 of PVJC01032156.1, forward strand.
AGAACCAGACTTACCAGACTGCTCCCCATCAGGCACATTTCCTGGGCCCATGCTCTAGCCAGGATGGGAAACAGTGTTAAGGATGGACCATGTGATTCTAAAGCCTTTTCTCTCACCACTCACAAGAACCACTCTCAGAGCAGATCTGTATAACTAGCTCCTGTAACTCCCACAAACACCCCCCAGACAAGGGCAGTGTCAACACCTTCACTTACACTAGAAAAAGGTGAGGCCTTAAGACCTGTGGCAATATGCCCCAGGCAGCAAATGCAATTCTCACTCACACACTCTTGTCTGTGACCTAACACTTTTCCCATACACAATTAGGAAAGAAAATCTTAACTACCCTTGCTTTTTATTATTCTTAAAATGTATTTTTATTGATTTCAGAGAGGAAGGGAGAGATAGAAACATCAATGATGAGAACGAATCATTGACTGGTTGCCTCCTGCAAGCCCACCACTGAGGATGGAGCCTGCAACCCGGGCAAGTGCCCTTGACCGGAACTGAAGCCGGGATCCTTCAGTCCGCAGGCCAACACTCCATCTACTGAGCCAAACCGGCTAGGGCATCTTAATTACTCTTTAAACCAGCAGTCGCTAACCTTTCGGACCTCATGGACCACCAGTTGGCAAACACTGTTTTAAACCTTTACCCCTCTACCTCTGAGCTATTAGCTAACCACAACAGGTGTGGAAACTAGAGCATCCTCCCTTTTCCTCTGTGCACTCAGAAAGCCCAAGGGAACATAACGCAGGGACAGAGGTCCTTGAAACAGCCTCGAGGGTCCAGGTCAACATGACTGAATCTGGCAACGCCAGCACTGTATGTGTTCCTTTTTTCTGCACCTTTTACTGTCATTTCTGCCAGAAGTCAGCAACTACGACTTTCCAGTAGCAAATGTAAATGAATAAAGTGTTGTTACAAGACTAAGACGGTGTTAAGATCCCTGGCTGCTCAGGAGAAACCAGGCCTGTTTTTGTTCGCTTAGAGGTGAGCGCAACAAACCTGGGCTTTCCCTGGAAGCAGAAGCACTGGGGAAAAGTGCTGTACTTATCATGTTACACTATTTCTAAATATTTGGCGATTGTCAACGACATGTACTTCCTTTGTAATTATTTTTTAAAAGACCAGTAATAAAATATCTGGTAGAACAACAAAGTCAGCATTTATAATGAAAAAAGTCACGCCTCCCATGCTCCTGGATTGTAGTGACAAATTCCATAGGTTTTCCTGGCTCCTGCCTGGGTAACTTGGGGAGAGATGAGGAAAAGATTTTAATAACGGCTGTTAATAGCTCTCAGAACCTGAAGGAGCCCAAATGGACATGAGCCCTCCCAGTCACATGGCCCGGACACAAAATTAAAACATTCCTTCATGGAAGCAAAATGCTGAGGAAAGTCAATTGCAAAACATCTGAAATCCTCTCAGGGATGGCATTCTCAGTCCAGGGACAGTGGATAGGCACCTGCCCCCACATGCCTTGGGGAACCTACATGTTGCTGCTTTCCAGGACCCAAGCCCCACACAGTTGGGGACAACTTAATTCTCTTTCAAAAGGGAATGAAGAGGCAAACCGTTCCTTACGTTGTGTCTCTGACATCTCTTGTAATCCGATAATTCCAATCTCGGAAAACTTCATTTTCTTTGTCAAACTCCCGTTCATCCTCACCGATGGTCACAGTAAACCTTTTCTCTTCAAAATCAGGCTCCTGTTCTTTTCGAATGGTTGCTTTTTTTAAAACCTACCGTTATGAGAAGAAGCCAACACCAGTTACTGTTAGGAAAAACAAAGGGAAGCCTGTCTCAATTTGACCCACGGAGGCTGGGCCAGTGCCGCTTGAGCAGCATGGCTGAGTGCTCAGCTCTATCCCCGGGCAAAGGATCCCATGTACCTTTCAGCAGGACCGGAGTGCCCTGTCCCTGCACAGAGCTGCATCTGGCAGTCGACAGGCCCACTAAGCAGTATCTTGGGAAGGGTGATGAAGATGGTTGCTTCCTAATAATAGTCCTGGCGTTGAACCAGGGAGCCCCAGATATTCATCAATGACGAGGACTGAGTGTGGAGAGGAAAGTAAGTCTGCTCATGGCAGAAAAGGTCCAAGGAGCCATTCAAGTCTCAGAGGAAAGGAGGGGCAGTGAAGTATGTGCTATGGAAGGGAGAATGGTTTTGGTTTAGTCTGTTATTTCACTAAAGAGAAACCAACGTAAAGGACTCAGAAAGCAGCCTGGACATTCAGGGCCAAAGCGTGACCTGGAGTAAAGGTGTGGGAAGAGGGGAGGCCCAAGTTCACATCTTGGCTTGAGAGAGAATGGTTTCTCCAGAAGACTGGCCATTTGGGGGAAGCAGTACGTGCTGACTCTGGGGAATGGCTGTGAGTGATCGAGGCTGTAGCACCAGCTGGTGCTGTCCAATGCTGCCAAGCCACATAAAGATAGGAGACTGTGCTCTAGGCTGGGACTCCCTGGCCTTCTGGGCTTGGTCACGACCTAGGATGCCTCAGACAGAGTTAGAAATCATTTCCCATTCTCTAGCTCTTCAAAGAAGTCACAGAAATATACCTCTCACTTCAGAGGCTCTACTGAGTTTTTGATCACTGTCTATGGATCAAGGAAATGCTAATTTTGTCCATGGACCACCACTAGTATTTTTCTTCTCAGGTTTTCTGCCAAATTCTGTTACCTCCTTTGCATGCCGAAGTCCTCGTTCCCAGGCACTCTCTGTGGGGGGTTCTGGAGGGGGTGGAGGCAAAATTTCATCAACTACTGGCCCACCCTATTAAAAAATGAGAAGGAATAAGTTGATAAAGCAAGCAAAACTTTAAAATCTATAAAGAAATGAGAGCAAAAACACCTGGAAGCATCTGCAAGGCAGCTCTGTGACTGACATCACAAAAATGCCTTTTACCCAATGTGTCTTAAGCTGGAGGGTCACAAACAGCTTAGATGTCTGTTTGCTAGTAATTAAAAAAAAAGAGATGTTACCCTGGCCAGTTTTACTCAATGGTTACAGCTCTGCCCTGCAGACCAAAGGGTCATGGGTTCGAATCCTGGTCAAAGGCATGTGTCTCGGTTGCAGGTTTACCAGCCCCGGTAGGGGTGTGTGCAGGAGGCAACCAATAGATGTTCCCTCCCTTCCACTCTCTCTAGGATTCAATGGAAAAAAGATTCTCAGATGAGGAATGAAATTAAAAAAAAAAAAAAAGTGTTCACGCACCCAAGGGTTGGCAGGCATCAGTGGGTGAGGTCCGAGAGGTGGGGCACCGTTAGGCGGGAAAGGTTCGGCTTTGGTGATTAGGGAGTAGTTGCCCTTGTCGTTGACTCCAGGGTGTATAAACCTACAATTCATTCCCCAGGTACAGTTTCCTAAGGAAACAAAAGTTAGGTCAGAATGTGTCTACAAGAGTCCATGTGCATGAGGCCAGCTTCCTGTCTGCTTTGCTTGGGTTTTCCCGAGGGCCTGTGACATGCCAGACAGTTTGCTGAGCACACTCATAGGTTATTGGTGTCACCCTCCACCCTGTAAGGTGCATGAACCTGAATATAGACAGGCCAGAGCCAATCAGCTGCAGTGCAAGTGTGTGTGCCTGAGCCCCTCACCCGACTTGCATACATACCCAGGTCCTTGGCAAGCAGGCCTGAATAGTCATAGGCCAGACCCTCAGCTGGGGAGTAAGCAGTAGTTCCTAAAGGGCTCCTGAAGGTCATGTGTTAGAGGAAACAGCCCCTGTTCCAAAATCTTCATGTGAACAGTTAATTTTCCCCTCAAAATAGAAAAGTCCAAGAGCTTCCCAGACAGAGGCGACCCCTGCGCTGTGGATTTACTGCTCAGAGACACTACACCCCCAGTGAGGGTCACAGGTGCATATAAAGAACCACGATTCTGACTCAAACACACTCATTCTGAAACAGAAATCGAGAAGCATAAAAACGAACAGAATTCTCCAAGCTTGTCCCCTGGTGGTCTTCACCAGTTCCGTAAGTTTGCATTTTTCCTATCAAAAGCCTCAAAAACCATTTCCGTATATTTCTGGTACTTGAAACACATAAACCATGGTAATGTACTAGGTGCTTATACTTCACACAAAAAGACATCTTTTAATATGATGCAGTGATGAGACCATTAGGGTTATTCAAAGATACCACTTACCTTTCAGGACAGGAGGGAAGAAATCAAAGTTTTAAAGCTAATCAGAGTAAATCACTTTTAAAAATTTAATTTTTTAGAGTAGGTAACATGTACACAGGCTTAAGAATATGGCACACAATATCTTAGTTTTAAAAAAACATTTTCAATGGGTTAACATATAGTTAAATTTAAACTATTTAAAAATATATACTCACTTCTAAACATGCATGATATTCCATTTGAACATTTTTGTCAACAAAATGATTTTTCTTGTGTAATGTAAATTAAAGAGAAATAATAATTTGGTATTTAGGAAAAAGCTAAATTTTACCTTTTTTAAGAATTATGAATTCTTAATCTTGTATTAAAACCAACTTAATATGCTGATCTAAATTAAATATGAAATAAAGCATGCTTAAGGTTGCTTCTCTGGGAATGCAAAAATGACAGATTAATTTTTAAAATTCCTAAAAGTATTTGAGAAATCACATATAAGTCCGAGGGGAGATACTGTACTACAGGGGGTTCAAAATCCCCAAGTCTCAAGACAGGTTTAAAGAAAAAGACGATGCAGTCACACATCTAAATAAAAAATTTCAAAACACTATTAAGTTCACCATTTGACTCTTACAAAACTCCTATTGCATTTCATACTGTAGTTAAAAAAGTAAAAGTTCACTGTAGAAAATTTCCAAGTACATAAAGTATGACTATAAACAACTCTGCTGTAATTTTTAAACCTAATATATATCTGGATGATATATGGATATTTGTTATATTGCTCTTTTATAAATAATTTCAAAACAAAACATTACCCACAAGCTAGCACAGTGACAAAAAGGATATTGGAGAGGGGAGGAAAGAGAAACAAGGTAGACTAGACGAAACACATGAGGAAAGTAAGGGGCAAGCGCAGGGACATGTGCCCCTCTGAGGCACTGGTGAGCGACAGAAGGCCAAAGCCCCCTGTTCCTGGGTATGCTAGGATCCTTGCTGAGTGTATGTCCGGACCCCTGGCCACCAGAGAAGCCAAAAAGAAACAGTTGGAATAATGCAACCCCATTAGCCCTTTTAAAGTAAAATTTTATTTGTGCAAAAAATGTCTGCAAGTATATACCCCAAACTATTGCGACTGTGGAAGGACAAAGACTTTTATTATTTTACTAGAGGCCCAATGCACAAAATTCATAAGGGGCTTAGTCTCCAGCAGCTGCCTCTGCCTCTGCCTCTGCCCCTGACACCCTTAGCCCCCACCTGCCGAGGCTTCGCCCTGCTTGCCACAGTTGCCACCTCTGCCTCTGCCCTTGAAGCTCCCGCTTTGTCTGAAAGGTTCTCAGGAAGGACCTCCAGTCTAATTAGCATATTATGCTTTTATTATATAGGAGGATTGTCTTGACTCTTATTAGCATATATTACTTTCATAATTTAAAAAAGCTATTGGGAAAAAAATTCTTCGAGATATGGAAGCAAAATTCAATCTTCTGGTTTTAAAATCATATAGTGGTCTGCTTCTGAATGAAAATTCACAAACACAGAAGTTATGTGGATTATGATTTGGACAGGATGAATAGGATCACAATTATATAAGGACTAGGGGCCCAGTGCACAAAAATTTGTGCACTCGGGGGTGGGGGGGTCTCCTCAGCCCGGCCTGTGCCTCTCGCAGTCCGGTACCCCTCAGGGGATGTCCACCTACTGGCATGCCTGGCCAGCCTGGGTGAGGGGCTGAGGGCCGTTTTCAGGCGGCCCATAGCTCCCAGTGACCCAACGTCCCAGCAAGGCTGGCTGGAATGTTTCTGGGGTTTATTTATCTTCTATAATTGAAACTTTGTTGCCTTGAGCAGAGCCCTGGCAGCCTAGGTAGGTAGGCAGTTTCAAGTCCATCGCTGGTGCAACAGAAGCCTCCTGTTTGCTCTAGCTCCATGGCTGCTGGCTGCCATCTTGGCTGGGTCAATTTGCATACAGCAACCGATTGGCTGGTGGGCATGGCTTAGGTGTCTTAGAGTGATGGTTAATTTGCATATCACTCCTTTATTAGATATGAACATGAGCCAAAAGAGAACAGAAGAAATGAAAACTGCTGTGGCACGCAGTTCAGTGGGACAAGTTTCCTTTTTTTTTTTTTTTTAATTGATTTCAGAAAGGAAGGGGGAGAGAGAGAAACATCAATGATGAGAGAATCACTGATTGGCTGCCTTCTGCACGTCCCCTACTGGGGGCAGAGGAAGGGGATGAGCCTGCAACCTGGGCATGTGAACCTGGTTATGTGCCCTTGGCAGGAATCAAACCTGGGACTCTTTAGTCCACAGGCTCTATCCATCGAGCCAAACCAGCTAGGGTGACAAGTTTCTTCATCTTGGAACAGGGTTTCAAAGGCACTTATAGTGTTCTATTTCTTTTTTTTAACATATTTTTTATTGATTTTTTTTTACAGAGAGGAAGGGAGAGGGATAGAGAGTTAGAAACATCAATGAGAGAGAAACATCTATCAGCTGCCTCCTGCACACTCCCCACTGGGGATGTGCCCGCAACCAAGGTACATGTTCTTGACTGGAATTGAACCTGGGACCCTTGAGTCCACAGGCCGACACTCTATCCACTGAGCCAAACCAGTTAGGGCGTGTTCTAGTTCTTAACTGGATGGTGGGCACATCAGTATTGTTTTACTCAATTATTATTTTCTATGCCTGTATAATAAACATTATAGTGTATTTTTATATGAAATATTTCATAATTAAATGAAATAAAAGGAATTCATTTAAATAAAAAATTTCTCTAAAAGGTATCCAGTGAAGTCTCTATGCCTCCAGGGCCCTCCACAGAAGCAATTATCAATTTATTGAGGAATCAATCAATCAAATCAGTGTAGCCATCCCTATTTTCTCCTGGTTATATTATAGTTTGTGTTGAACCTTGCTTTTCTTTTTTTTACTATGTCTACACAAACACACACAAAAAAAGAGGAACCTGCAGGCTCAACAGCAATAAACCCAAACTCTTATCAGTGAAACAGACAATAAATGCAGGAAACCTAATGGGCCACAGTAGAAATCAAGGAAACTAGCTTGACACGGGACAGGAAATGAATTCCACATCTCCTATGCCAGCAACCCACTAGTCACAACTCACACACTACACTAGCCCAAGGAATCCATCTTTCCCATGGTGTGAAATATCAGAAGCAGCATGTACGCTGTGTCTATGGGCATATGTTGAGCATGTATGTTATGTGGGAGGTCCAGAAACACTGCCAGATTTTAAAATTGTTGATTCTACTGATCAGCACAGTGCAGTGCTGATTACCATTTTGAGCTGTACTGTCACTGTATATGCAGGTATCCCACTAGAACAGTTGAAATAATTTTACAGTATTTTCCATACAAAGTTCTGCTGGAATTTTAAACGAAGACTTATTTCTAAATAAGACATAGTGGTCTTATTTAAATA
>PVJC01032157.1:0-20273 GCA_004026665.1 Murina feae
ATAATTTCACATTATTTCTATCTTTCTTTGTTGAAAGACTTAGTAATATCCATTTGAATTATTTCCTTTGTTTGAAAATGTCATTGTTATGTTGTGGAAGTAGAAAAAACTCAGTTTTCCAAGGAGCGTTGTAAATAAGATAAAAGCACAAGAATCATTTGTAACATCTTCTTGAACTTAATGAAACACTATTAAAGAATGAAGTGAAACACTCTACGTGACAGGGATTATGGTAGTTTTGCTTCCCTCACCTTGTCCTCCACCTTGGGATGTTTGCAAAGCAAAATAGAAGGTCAGCACATTGACCCTTTTTACCATTCCACCACCAAACTAAGGGTCATAACTAAGGGTCACCTTCCTACTGTGGCTCCAACTTCATAAAGACCATAACCCACAGGTATTGTAAAAGCGAGAGCAAAACTTGTTCCAACATTATGAACTTAAAATGCACAGTAAATATAGGTTTCTTGTGACTTAGAAATTAAAATGATTTATTAAATTCATTTTTTTAAAAAAATAGGTCTTAAAAATCAATCCTGGAATAGATACCAAGTTAAACATAAAGCTACTCTGCCCAGTTTTACCCTCGAAAGCCACACAACTTTCTGATCCTTCAGTTGTCTTTCATCTTCACATCCTACTACATACAGGAGGTGAATGATATTCATAAATATTTTTTTTTTTTTACGCAATGTTGACTTTACACATACATTATGTTAGCTTTGGAATAAACTTCATCCAGTCTTAGAGACATTGGAAGTAACAGCCTTATGTGAGTCTGCTAAGACCAAGGATACATAAATCCAGCTGCGTAAGTTGGAGCCTTTGACTTAGAAAAGCCCATATTTCTGTGAGTCAATAAAGAGAGACATCATGATGCAATCTAGTAAATGTTGTTCTAGAGATATGGCAAATTAGGTCAAAATCTTCAAAGTGGGGGTTGCACTCCCATAGCCATTCTTAGAATAGTGTAAAGAGCTTTTTAAAAAAATATATATTTAAATATACATATACTAGTGGCCTGGTGCATGAAATTCATGCATGGGGCGGGAGGTTCCCTCATCCCAGCCTGAATCTTCTCCAATCAGGGACCCCTTGGGGGATGTCTAATTGACATCCCTCTCACAATCTGGGAGTGCTGGCTCCTAACTGCTCACCTACCTGCTTGTCTGGTCACCCCTAACCTCTCTGCCTGCCTGCCTGCCTGATCACCCCTAACCCCTTTGCCTGATAGCCTGATCGACCCTAACTGCCTCTTTCTCAGCCCCCATCCCATGGCTTTGTCTGGAAGGAAGTTGAACGTCCAGAAGATGGTCGGTCAACTTGGTCTAATTGGCATATTACCCTTTTAGTAGTATTGACAGATTATATAGGACAGGATTGCTTAAATAGGGGAGAACAGCCTTTTTCATCAAGAGGAGATGCTCTTGGCAGACAAAAATACATAATCCCTATATCTGGACTGCTTTCTTATACCTTACACCAAATAGCTGTTGCCCTTAAAACCCCTCCTCAGCCCCCACCTGAGGTGCTGCCTTTGCAATTCACCCAGATTAGACTCTGATTGATCTGTTTCTATGCCAGTCAGCATCTTCGGGCCTCTCAATGGGCCTGATCAGAGAGGTGTGGCTGATCAGCAGAGGCCTGAGAGAAAGAAAGAGCGTTGTGGCTGCTGGCCAGGCCCAGAGTGGAAGAGAGAGGCAAGTGCTGATCAGCAGCTGCCACAGTCTATAGATCAGACCCTGCTCTTCTCTCCAGGCCTCTCTTCAGGCCTGATTCGCAGCCCCCTCAGGAGTAAGTGCTGGGTTGGGGCGCCTGCAGAGGCACCAGTCGGTCCTGGGCGACAGCCATGGCGACCCAGCACTGACTTCTGTGGATTGAGCCTTTGGTGCTTTTGGACGTTACAAACCCTGGTTTTTATATATTAGGATATATTTAAATTCTGCACAGAATCAGTCAATATGATTTATTCTAGAGGGAGAGGAAGAGAGATGAACATCGATTTGTTGTTCCACTTATTTATGCATTCATTGGTTGCTTTTTGTATGTGCCCAGATCTGGTATTAAGCCGGCAAACTTGGGACTGAAATGATGCTCCAACCAACTGGGTTGTCCAGGCAGGGCTTACAAAGAGCTTTTGAAGGAGCCAAATGAAAAGATGAAATTCTGCACTGGTTCTGAGTTTGTAAAAAGAACCTCCTATCGCGTGGCATTTCTGATCAGTTAGCAAGCATAGAAACCCTATGTCTCCGATGCCTTCTGACTTCCGATTCCAATGGGCCATATGGTTCCCAATTTTTCTGTAAGTAACTTAATGCTTTGTGTAATTAAGAGGGCATATGCTTCCTGTACAAAATCACTGTTAGATCTCCTTTGCACGGCGGAAAGCAACATGGACCAGTTGTGATACCAGCTTTTATCTACTGCCAATAAACTTTAAAACTGCTTAATAAAATTCAGAGAAAACGGTGATACATCTTGCAGTTTTCAAGATAACCTCATGCTTTCATCTAGCATATTCTGAGGCTCTCCGCTCAGGAGAATTTAGCACCGTGTCACTCCCCATCCCATAGCCTTCATCTCACCAGCAGGCTTTTATAATGATAATTTGACCGACTATCAGATGGATCTAACATTTTTTTTAGAATCTTTTTTACTCTCTCTAAAATTTATGTACTCTATAGCAGTACTCCAGCTCACTGATTTTCAAACATTTCACAGAAACCATGTGTTTGTTTTGTGTGTTTTTTTTCTTCTTCTTCTTCTTTCTATTAACCTAGTCTCTACAAAGGAAGAACTGAAGTTGTATGGTCAAACCAATTTGAGTCAGCTGCATCATTTTACACATGAAGGGGACAAAAAGGCATATCACTTTTTTGTTTCCTATTCTAAGATTGCCTGTCTTTGCTTTTACCTCAAAATAGCTAGAGAAGAAGTACTTTATCTTGAGTCCTTTATTCTACTTCATGTTGCTGGAAGGATGGTCTAATTCCTTTGTACTGCTCCACAGTCTTTAGAGCTATCAGAAAACACTATTTTTTACTAAAACAGCAGTTGTCAGAGACCCTGACTTGGGAGTGACAGGGTGGGGTTGAACACATAACAGGACACACAGTGGGAATTTTGAAACCTAAAAACTGTTGTGAAAAGCAAAATGATGGATGAAGGAGTTAACTTTTATCTGTTCTGTTGGGAGGTGTTAGGTTGTAATAATGACCATAATTATTTTGCACCCCTTGTCATCTCCATGCCTTTGCTATGTAACTTTGTAATACCTTCCGTCACCATAGGGGGAAACATTCCTGACTCTGACCTTGGCCATGTACTAGCAATGTGTTTTGATTCAGTGAAGGAGGTAGAAGTAACTATGAGCCAGTTCTGAGCCTAGACTTTAAGATACCTTGCATACTTCTGGTTGAGTTCCCCTGCTCCTGCCCTAGCCCAAGAAGGCATTCCTAGAAGTCTGTCATTCTAGGAGAAAAGAGAGACATGGAGCAGAGCCAACACACTGATAGATGAGGAACTCACCTGAGATGAGCTGAACTCTGTAGATGCCTGAGAAATAAGTTTATTATTGTGTGCTGCTGACTTTTAAGGTCACTTGTTTTGTGGAAATAGGAAGTTAGCCTGTATTTAATGTGTTCTAAATAGAAGTAAACCGCCTGAAGGGGCTATTCTATTCAAATTTTTCAAAGATCCTTATTGACATCTACAACAAAGGTTTTGTTAATTAGTATTAGATTTGCTAGAAATAACTTTTTATGGATCAAGTGAATATTGTTCAAAGTGTGTCACTGACCCCACCATCACAATTATTTAGATAATACCGTTCAGATGAACAGCTAGCTCAGCATGCTAATATCTTTAGATAAGATCTAGATTTTTTTGGTTCTACGTTCTTTCTACCTCATGCAGGACTGTCTTCTCACTCAATAGCTAGAGAAGTAAAGGCTAGATCACAAAACAATTAAAAATAGATAAGTGATCATAGGAGATTGGTTGCTAATAAATCTTTGCCTGTTTGGAAAAAAATGTTAACACTTGTTTTCATTGTGAAATATGGAGGCGATTATTTAATGCTTTGCACCAAATAGTTCTAGGTCTTTATTTTCCATGGCACATCACATCTTGGTGTCCATGGTTAGTAACTTGTAAGGATCTCTTCTTGACTGAGCATTTTATTGCTGCTACAAGACCTTCTAGAACTTTTTCCTTTTGCCTCTGGCAATATTTCATTTAGTTGGTGTCTATCAGTCTGTGTCCAGAGTGAGAAGGCAAGGATAAGGTCAGAGCCTTCAGTCAACTTCTAGTGTTATTCTAAAGTCTTAATCTACCCCCCCCCCACCCTTACTGCAGCATAGACCAGGCTCACATATCATTTGATGACAAGGAGACTATTGGGAAGAGAAGATATAGTGCTCACCTGCCTCTAATCACTTCCAGCGAATGACAGTAATGGAACTTGACAATAATTGAATGGAGTAATTTGGCAAAGGTGAGGATGATATATTTCTATACCAATGACTCAACTATAGCTCCCTCTGCCCAGTTGAAAATACCTATTGAATCAGTCTATGGGGCTCTAATTCTTTCTTGGTCAATAAGCAGATTGTTTTAAATAAAATGTCTAATTTCTCATGACTAGGTTCTTTTCTGAAGTTTGGTGAATATCTGGTTTAGAAGACTCCAGGTGGTTTAGGAATAAATCATACATGACATGGAAAAATATAGTTTTGGGGAAGTTAAGATAGTTAAACAAACTTAGGATATTTTCAATTTAATTTTTCTCTCAGCAAATAATACTCTGGGCCAATCCTGGAGAGAGTCTTTGCGCCCCAGCTGGAAAACTTCACCAGCTCTCAGGAAATGGTGAGTCTCAGCTTTGCACCTCAGGGCTGCTGAGACAGGAGATTGGAGCGTTGCTGAACATATGCATAATGCATTTCAATATGCTTTTCATGTGGGCGATCTCATTTAGTCTTCCCACAATACTTTGCCGTAAGTATGATACTTCCTCTGAAGGATTCTTCATAAGCAATTGAAAGTTATGTTAGGTAAAAGGGCCAAGACCACACAAGGAGAAAAATTAGCAGAACGTCAACTAATTCTTTTTCCTACAGAGTCATGCCTTTCTTCTGTTACAAGTTGCCTCATGATCCATGTCCACCAGGTCTGGCCCTTAAATCACATGGTTGACAGAATCTTAGTTTGTTTTATATATCCTTTCCTGGGTGATAAAGTACAGGTGTGCAGGTTGTACACAGTATGCAATGGCCCTGCATTGATGACCTCCTTAAGATACAGAACACATTTTCTTACTTCATCCATTGGTCTACTTGACTTTCTCATTCTTCAGTTTCTTTTCTTGTCACCTTTTCCCTTTAGATCCTTTTCTCTATACATTCTCCATTTAGCACTATTTTTTCTGGGACATGGAAAAGGAAAATGTATTAAGATTAGATCATTGAGTAAGTAAGTGATGGAAGAAAGCCGTAGTGTTTTAATTTTTCTTCTTCTGCCCAACCAAAATTAATTAAACATGATTGATGGTAGCTTTGGATTATTTGTGAAAGTCAAGTGGTTAAAAATTTGATAAATGCACTTTCTTAAAATTTAGTTTAAATAGAATTTAGCGTATTCCCTATCTCCTTATATAAATCTCTCAATCGTGAAAGAAAAGAGCAAAAAATGTGTTAGCCCTGTCAACAAACCCAGTAGAATTATATAATACTTCTTACCCTGATTATGCATGAAATGTAGACATTTCAAGCTTTGGCTGTCCAGGGGAAATTCACCATGTTTACATGAGCATTACATTCACTTTAGTCCTCAACATATATGATCAGAAGATATGTTTGCATTCCTTTTGTAGAGAAAAAAAAATCACTACTTAGTTCAACTAGTTTAAATATATGTCAAAAAGTGGTAATAAGAAGCTCTAGATTTAATTTGATCAGGGTCTCCACAATGTCAGCAAGGATTCAGTGAGGTTTCTTTCCCATCTTTGTGCTGTAAAGACTGTCCTCCAGTGTTCAGCATGGCTGCCAGTGTTCCAGGCATTGCAGCAGGCACCACAATGTGCTGCAGCAAATGAAGCTGTCTTTTGCCTTGACTGACTTTGCAATAGTGAGACAATCTTTCATTGGAGCATTGTGCAGAATGCTAAGATTTTATTGGCCTATAGCATATTCCATGCTCATGAAAGAAGAAAATAGATTGAATTTTGAGTTAGGATAGAACCACTCTCCCTGAGGGAGACAAATGTAAACTACATCAGGCCCTGCAGATAAGGAAAAAGGGGAAATATCTATAGTATAGGCAAGTAATAATGACTGCTGAACATTTGAATTTGTTTCTAGATTATTTTTTCCTTGTCACCATTCCTACTCAACTCATGGGACTGTATAGATGTCATATTTGTTTGCAGGAGAGAGAAGAAAGAGGCGAGTCTTACATTATCAGCCTTAGCAGGCTCATGAAAAGTGTCTTCTTGATTATTAGGAACACATATGAGAAAAAGCATTTGCTGCAGGTGATGAAGAAAATAGTGAATCCCCAGTATTTTAATTCCCACCATTCCTTCTTGTTTAACCACATTTTTTGTTTGTTTCCTCCCTCATTATATGCAATATCTCCCTCTTTAATTAAGAGATAACACTTTATTCCAGTTTGCAGCCCACACATAGCAGTATCATGCTCGTTACATGTTTCACTTGTTCCCAGATTGATTAGTCACAGGCATGTATTGCCAAGCACAGTAAGTTACGGCAGAGAAAAATAACTCTGGCTGAGGAGGAGCTCCTGCACATGTGTGTGTTGTAGTGGGGGATGGTTGTTGGTGAGGCTCAGTTTCCGTAGATGTTCAAGTTGCTGCAGGACACAATGAAAGGAAAGAAACATTAGCCAAGGGTGAAAGACACCATATGTCCCACAGTGCCTCAGCACCACGGGGAGCCCGCCTAATAACCGTCCTCATGCGCCCCGCTGCCTGTAGGTATTGAGGAGACACGGTGTATTTCACCCTAAACTGTGAGTTTCCTGAAACAGCCGTAATGTTCTCCTAATGCAGTTGTGTGGGCCATCGTATTTAAGCAGAGAGAGTTAAAGCATCCCCCTTTCACCCACCTGCAGCAACCCAAGGACATGCATATGTTTTTCACGCATGCTTCTAGGCGTTGAACTTCTCTGATTTTGCAGGGTCACCTGCCACCCCCACTTTTTTCTTCACAAATCTATTTTCTCTCTTCATCTCTCAATCCTAATCCCCCCCTCCTGCATCTTTTCCTCTTTCTCATAGTTAGCAAAGGGCACACTGTTGAGGGAAGGAAGAAACATTCCCCCCTGAGTCGTTTTTTAAATTGACAGTTTGCATATCAAAACCGTTCATATGCGTTACTATTTTAAAAACAAATAAACAAACCTGAATAAAGTGTGGCTCTCAATTTCAAGTATGAAATTTCAAAAAAAATGTTATTAAAAGTAGGAAGCTGTGTTCATTATTTTCCTGAAGAGGTAGTTTTTCTTTAGGGGTGTTTTAGGCTTGTTCTGAATCCAGCACGGACAGTTCTGATTTGCAACCTTGGACTTAAAAACAGTTTACTGGGATTCTTGGAGTCAAACAGTAAAACATATTCTGACTGTGAGAATGAGAAAAAAAAATCTCAGAAGGGTTGAGTAGAGAATACATTATAATAAAAATCGTATATACTTATAATCAAGGATATGGATGATGGATCAACTTTCGGAGAGGCATTTTTGACGTGTAATTAATTTGGCATAGATGTAACCACGGAAGAGATGGTTCACCCTAAATCAATGAAGATGATTAATAGCTCAAATAAGACACAAATGGCATTACCTTACAGAACAACTATTTCTCAAGGTGTATTGGGGGGCAAAATTAAAATTTACAGCATTCAATGAAGACCCAAGTATTTACATAAATTAATGACAGAATTTAAAAAGAAAATACTAGTATGTACTTCAACACTGTGCCTCCACATGAGAATATTTTTATTGTAGATTTGACTTGAGATAAATTGCAGCATTACATCATTTAAAAGGATTTATCTAACATAAATATACCTAGGTTATTCTTTGAAAATAAATTTTTAAAATTTTCTTGGTTGTGGTAGGGGGTGAGATGTAACTGTTATTTCTCCTGAAAGGTTAAGAAGCTAAAATGCACACACAGAAGTTTTAGAGCTATTATTCTTAACAAGACCACTTGCTCTCAAGTTCACAGATATTCACTTTGGGGAATAAATGGAGCTGGATAGGTACAGATGAAGCTAAGAATTCTTCCAGGCATTTTCTTTAGTGAATAAAAGGCATTTTAGAGCATGCCATATGCCCTAACGACATACAAATGTTTTAACATCAGTCAAATAGCTCCTCAGAACAGTTAAAGAACATTAAAGCAAAATCTACTACCTTGGAATTTATGATACTTAATGGCTACAAAAGACTTACTTTTTGTTCAATTTCTGATAAAAGGATTAACCCAGTTAAACTCAGCAAAAGAAATATGATCTAGAAGACTACTGAGAAAGCAAAGTTATTACTTGATTGAAATAGTATTTCTAAAAGTTTGTACTTGATATTTATGACAAGCAAATTTTTATATATTCATTTGAATAGGACCAAATTATCCATATTAATCACTCAGGGCCCTTCTATTAAAGTACTTAAGTATCTTTTTAAAAGTATTTTATAATTCTTTCTTACTTAACAGTAATGTACTTTTTTTTTCTTAGTTAATCTATGCAATAATTTTCCCCCCAATTTGCATCAGGGTTCCAGACACTTACAAATGACAGTCCTTTGTGCAGAAGAGAGGATGAGGCAAAGTGAAACAGTTTAAAACTGAGAAACCTAACACCTGGCTTTCAATCCACCTCTCCCCATGTTAGCTATGCTCACCACCTACCAACCACATCGAGCAGATGGCTTAACTTCTCTACTCTGACTTACTAACCTACAAATGACACTGTATATTTAGAACAGTACTTATTCAACATTAACATACACAGAGATGACCTAGGATCTTGTTCAAAACGCAGATTCTGACTCAGTCGATCTGTGTTGGGACCTGTGATTCTGCATTTCTATAAAGCTCTTAGGTTATGCTGGCATTTCTGGCTTACTTTGAGCAAAAAGTCTCATCCTAGTTTCTCATATTCCTTGGCTGCACAATAGAAGCACATAAGGAGGTTTTTAAAAAATACTATAGCCCGGATCCCACCTCAGACAAGAGAATGAAATTTTGATGTGGGGGTGTAGGCATCAGTATTTTTAAAGTGACCCAGCTGATGCAAAAATGAAGGGAAGATTGACAACAGCTGTATGAGATGATCCCAGATTTTCGTTAAAGCTCTCTGATGACCTTATTAGACAAGATACACTTTGTAAAGCCATGTGTTCTGCTGCAAAATCGGACAGGCTGTCAGCTACAGGAGATTGGATAAGAAAATGAATAATTTTTCAGATAGCAAATTCATATTAGTGTTATGTGTCTCTCACTGAAAGGAGCCAAACAAGAAAATTGAAAAATGTAATTGAATACCACCGAGAGTACCAAAGGGAGAGTAAGAATCCATTAAAAAAAAATGGTTTGGCTGGATTGTAACATGAAGCAAAGAAAAGACAAAGGTCAAGACCATGTTTAATTAATCATGGGAAAACCCACATGTAATTAACAGCTGTGTGGGATAAATATCATGTCTGTGTGCTTGTAAAGGTGAAATAGATCTGCTGAGTGTGGGCCTGTGACCATAGGGGAATGTTCAGTTGCTCTCAGTTCAGCTAACCAATCCTTTGGTCCTATGGGACAAACAGTGTCCTTAGATCACATAATTATAACTACAATCAACTCTCTCTCTCTCTCTCTCTCTCTCTCTCTCTCTCTCTGCACCCTCTGCCCAAACACTTGTTTTAGTTTTCTGGCTGACACATACTTTCTGACACATCACACTATATATTTCTTTTATTTACATTAAAATACAACAGCAAAAACTTTTGTCTTAACTTTCTTTCCTAGACTTTGTGCTGGAAAAGTGCCTGGCACAAAGTATGTGTTTTGGATAAATATTTGTTGAATGACTAAATAAATAAAAGAAAGATATTTAGAATAGAAAAACAAAAAAAAAAAAAAAAGAAAGAAAGAAAGAAGGGAGGGTAAAGAATGTAATTTCAGATCTAAGGATCCATTTTGACTCCTCCTATTGGTTGGAAAAATATTTTTATTTATATGAAAGCTTGGCTTTATAAGCTACTGTGTCATAAATATTTTAAGATGTTTATACCATAATGCCATCAGCAAGTGCCAAAATCTAATTAAAAATTCTCCCCAAACTGTAAAATTTTATGAGTAAAATATTTCAAATATTATCTGAGGTACTTCAATGATTAGAACCCTTAGCTTAATTCAGCTGCAGAAAATTCCACTTGCATGTCTGCATGATGAACTGAAACTTTCAAGCTACATGTTTTTTGTGTGTTTGTTTGTTTTTATTTTGCCTTTTCAGATAACTTAATAATTTTCTGATTAGATATTTTATCCTTTGGGGACACATCTATTCCACTGTAAAATAATGGCAGACTCTTATTCTGAATTCTGAAAAGAATTTGTTCTAAATTGTTAGACGAATTGAAGGTAGCAACAATCTGAACCCAACAGTGGGTCAAAAAGAGTGACATCATTTTCACGCTCTTACTTTTGGGTCAGTACATTAGAGATCTTTAGCTGCGTGTGACCTGGGTATGAAAGGAAACCTGTTTGTTCACTTCTCATCTCCAGGAAGGGTGCAATCGAGTGCAATCCATGGTTCTTTAACTTGACGTATAACTGAAGACAAAGAAGGTGAAAGGAGACCCTGGCCACAGCGGGGCGGTTTTTATTTATTTTCTGGTTTAGTAAGATCTACTTTTGCCTAAAGGCTTATTAAGTATGTCATGAGGGTCAACTGAACTGATGATTTCTAGGTAGCTTTCATGTATATTCTATTTGTTTTGTTTCTCTTTCAGTTTCCCAAGTATGTACAGGAAGGGAAATGTCAGATCAAATCTGCTCTAATTATAAGCTCCAAAATACTGTGTTTTGTGGTGTTGACTCTAGAGTGATAGTTTGGAACTTGATTTTGGTGTAGTGTGTATAGATAATTGTAGTTCCTTTTTTTTACTGAGCTAGGACTTCATTCTGATTTTCTCTACTTGATTCCATATTAACTAACATTGCTTGATTTTGAAAATCTATATCAATAACAACTATCTTCTATTTCTCTGGTACTGAAAACAAACAGTTGAGCCAAATTATGTTAACTTGATCTAAAAAACTTGGATCAAATTATGAATTTTAGGGAAAACATATTCTTATTTCTTGTTTAATCGTGCGGTTGGATCAATGGAAAAAAGAGATGACAGCTTTTAAAGGGAGGCTTCTTTCCCCTCCATTAAGTTTAACTGCAAACATTTCAGGCATAATGAATCACTTGACTGCAGGCCACGTCATTGTCATTCTGTGGTCATTGCGGCTGCTTGTGGGTGCAAGTGTTGTATCTTCACCGAGTTGTGGGAAGAAAATTATAAGCCTAATTGTGAATATTGTAAGAGTCCTTTGTAAGTTGCTCATGAAAAAGGGAGAAAAAAATCAAATAAGTTTTTTAGAACTCTTTGGCCTACTAAAACCTAAAACTTTACTTTATAGAAGTTAAATAAGTTATCTCCTCTCCCTTGTACCCCCCCTTTTTTTTTTGTTCTGTGTATTAGTCAGGTGGAACACTTTGAAAAGCAATTTATGAGAGACTTTAAAATGTACTTTGAGAGAACCACCATAAAGTATTTTAAAAAATTGTTTTCAAAGCCCTGGGCAGTTCAAAGAGCCAAACAAACAAAAGTTGTAAAATTACTTCAGTCACTCTTAAGTCTATAACCAACAAAACAAAATAATATTGACTGCTTTGGGTTGATTGTAGAACTAATGCAAGGCATTAGTAGAAGCCAATACAAGGCAGAATGGACTAGTCACTAGGAATGAAAAATAAAGCCATGGCTAGTGGGGTCATGGGGTCACGCTACTGTAAAGCATCATGAACATGCAAATATTTTCTCATAGGAAACATTTTAATAGATATTTGTTAACTAGAGTCAGAAGGCAAAGATGAATAGAGGCAAATCACAATAACCTTAACCCTTACCCTAACCCTAACCTTAACACTAACCCTAATCTAAATCCTAAACCAGAATTTTTTTTTTTTCTGTAGACTTAATGAAGAATTCTAGTTTTGTATTGATTTGGATTAAATTCACTATGGTAAGTTCAATGTTTAAGTAAAGAAGATATAAATAATAGGGTTAAGCAATGGGACATTTACTGGTTATGAACAGAAATGACTGCAAATTCTAGGGTGTTCATAGCTTCAAGGGTCTGACAAAGATATAGACTTAGATTTAAGAAAAATGCAGAATCTACACTAATAAAAGAGAAACATGCAAATTGGTGTCACTCTGCTACACCTAAGCCATGACTACCAGCCAATCAGAGTGACTATATGCAAATTAACCCAACCAAGATGGCGGCCATCAGCCACTGAGCCAAAGCAAGCAGGAGGCTTGGTTGCCCAGCGATGGAGGAAGCCAAGCTTCCCACCTGCCCTAGCTGACCCTGAGCTCCACTCAAGGCAATAAAGTTTCAATTATAGAAGATAAATAAATCCCAGATACCTGCTTCCAGCCAGTCTCACTGGGAGCTAGGATCACTGCAAACAGCCATCAGCCACTTACCCAGGCTGGCCACACCCTCATGGAGTGAGGGTGCCTACTGGGGGGCTTGGCCAGCCTGCAAACAGCCATCAGTCCCTCACCCAGACTGGCCAGGCATCCCAGTGGGACCCCCCACCTTGATCTGGGAAACCCTTCAGAGCAAACCAGCCGGCCCCATCCATGCATCAGGCCTCTATCTTTTATAATCCTATATAATAAAAGGGTAATATGCAAATTGACCTTAACAGCAAAACATCTGAAAATGACTGGTCACTATGACACACACTGACCATCAGGGGACAGATGCTCAATGCAGGAGGACCTCTGCTCAGCCACAAGCCAGCCTGATGGCTGTCAGTACAGCGGTGGTAGTAAGAACCTCTCCTGCTTCCTCAGAAGCACTAAAGATGTCCAACGGCAGCTTAGGCCTGCTCGCCACTAGCAAGTGGAAATCCACCAAGCACTCCCAGACTGCCAGAAGGATGTCTGACTGCCAGCAGGTGGACATCCCCTGACGGGTCTCAGACTGTGTGAGAGGGCACAGGCCAGGCTGAGGGACCCCCCTGAGTGCACAAATTTTTGTGCACCAGGCCTCTAGACTAATATAATAAAAGAGTAATATGCAAATTGACCATTACCCGAGACACGTAAGCCACGCCCACCAGCCAAGCCACGCCTCTCAGCCAACCAGAGCGGCTGTATGCAAATTAGCCCAGCCAAGATGGAGGCTGGCAGCCATGGAGCTAGAGCAAACCAGAGGCTTCTGTTGCAACTGCCTGCCTAGGCTGGCTGAACCTCTGCTCACAGCCATGCCCACCAGCCAATCAGAGCAGCTGTATGCAAATTAACCCAGCCAAGATGGAGGCTGGCAGGGTGGCTCTGCACTGGGAGCCTCCACGGCTGGCAGAGCTGTGCCAGGTGTGTCAGCTCAGGGGGGGGGGGTCTGGCCTGAGGCCTCCTCCGGGCATCCAGGAGCACCCGTCCTGGGTCCACTGCCTGGCTCCACCCCCCGGGGGCCTCTGAGGGGTGTCCAGGAGTGCCTGTCCCGGGTCCACTGCCTGGCTCCGCCCCCTGGGGGCCTCCCCGGGGCATGGGGGAGCTCGGGGGTGCAGGAGCAGCCATCCTGGGTCTGCTGCCTGGCTTTACCCCCCGGGGGCCTCCTTGGGGCATCCAGGAGTGCCAGTCCTGGGTCTGCTGCCTGGCTCTGCCCTGGGGTCCTCCTTGAGGGCGTTCGGGAGCACTCATATAGGGTCTGCTACCTTCATCCACCCCCCAGAGGCTTCCACAGGGCGTTTGGGAGCGTCTGCTGCACAGTGCAGAGAATCCGAAGCCAGTCTGCTGCCCGGCTCCATCCCGGGTGTGTTTGCTCAGCAGCAGGGCCCCACCAAGGGATCCTGTACCAGCGTCCACCCCTGGCTTGCCACCCAGCTCTGCGCCAGGTGTGTGCGATCGTGGGCCCTCCAGTGGGAAACGTCCAGGCCTGCACTCACCAGCCCTCCCACCCCCCAGTACACAAGCCCTGAAGGGGCTGTGGGCAGCCTGAAAATGGCCCTCAGCCCCTCACCCAGGCTGACCAGGCATGCCAGCAGGTGGACATCCCCCCCCGAGGTGTCCCAGACTGCAAGAGGGCACAGGCCGGGCTGAGGGACCCCCACCCCCTGAGTGCACAAATTTTTGTGCACTGGGCCCCTAGTAGTAATATAAAAACACACAAACAACACCCTCACCAGAATGTATATATTGCTGTATGTATAGGTATGCATAGGAATAAAAGAAAAAATAATGAAGCTTAACAATGTTCAGAAAATAACTAAAGTGGCTACTTTAGGATGAGAGATGAGAAGGGAACTTTTTTAAAAATATAATGCTAATATTTCACCTGGAGTCATATAATAATTTGGCAATTATTTTTTTATCAAATTATTAAAACAAAATGAATAAATAAAATTGAAGCTTTTGCCATGGAAAGCTAGAAGGTGATTAATGTTGCCAAACTTCAAAGGGGTAAGGTGTCCAGGGGCAGCAGATAGAAAAGTCAGAAGTTTGAACTTCATAAACATGTTTCTCTTGTTATGTGTTCATTCCTTTGCCTTCTCTCACATGGTCATATGGCTTCAGGCTCTCCTCATAGATAGTTACAAAACAGATGCCTTCATTTTGGTCTCTAATAAAATGTCCTTCTTTGAGTGCTCCTGACTTCCTTTTGCTAAAATATTGCCTGCTGCCTTTCTTTTATTCCACTACTTGCGTTGGTTACCGTTGTAGCACTTTCCACTGAATCTGACATATATTCATGTACTATTACTATGTTAATGCGTTTTTCCCAGATTGGAATGTAAGCTCCATGAGGGCAGTGATTTTGGCTTTTTCTCTCTTTACCAGCACTTACAATAGAGCTGGGCACATAGTACTTGCTGCAAACAAATATTGAGTCAGAGAAAGAATCTTAGAGATGCTGTCTTCTAAGATGGTGTTAGGAGCAAGAAGCAACTAAGATGGAACCTAAAATAGAATGTCAAAACTAATATAACCCACCCTTTGGAATGTTAATTTGCTCCACTTACCAATTATCTTCACATTATATCTTGCATTTCACATCTCTTAGATATTTGAATGTGAATAGTATTAAATGGAAAATTTTAAGTTAAAAATCACTATAGTCAGGATTATGACTTCATATTAAATCTGGACTATCTCTTCCTTGTAAGGATTCTTATCATTTTTATTTATTATATTATATATATTATATTATATTATATATTATATTATATTATATTATATTATATTATATTATATTTATTATATTATATTTATTATATTATATTATGTTATAATCAGAGTGGAAGGGAGAGGGAGAGAGAAAGATAGAAACCTCAGTGATGACAGAGACTCATTGATTGGCTGCCTGCTGCACTCTCCCTACTGGGGATCAAGCCTGCACTTGGCCCATGTGCCCTTGACCTTCAGTCCACAGGCCAATGCTCTGTCCATTGAGCCAAACCAGCTAGGGCCTTATCGATTCTAGATATGGCTAACCGTAGAGTCTGAAGGAAGAAACTACAGCATGAGAAATTTGTCTTAGGCCCCAAAGAAACTTATTTTGGAAGTGCGTATTTTAAAAATACTTCTCAGCCCAGCAGGTGTGGCTCAGTTGGTGGAACATCATCCCATGCACTGCAAGGTTTGTGGTTCCATCCGCGTCAGGGAAGATGCCTGGCAGTGCACTGGAAGCCCAGCAAGTCTCATTCAGGAGGCAGCCTGCCCGCATTTCTCTCTCACGCTGTTTCTATCTCTCCCTCTCCCTCTTCCTTCCTCTCTCTCTTAAAAATCCAATAAGAAACATATAAAAATATTTCTCAATCCTAATATTGAACTTAAATTTTTCTTGTCCCTATATTTTTTATTTACTTATTTACTGCACCTTTTTTAATGCATATGGCAACAAGAATAAATACATTCAAATGTGTTGGGTATTGACTAAAATCTTTATATTTACAGTGTCTATGTCTTATTGGAGCTTTTTATGCCAAATAAAAATCAATATGAAATTCTGTTTTTTGTTCAAAATTGTAGTTTTGTTGATGCTCTCTTCCCTTACATGCCCTTTGTAGTGCAGCATGTGTCAGCTTTTAGAGAACACTACACCTGCTGTTAACACAATAAATCTCTAAAGATAGAATCTTCCAGAACTTCAACTGAAAAGCAAATATTGGGGAGGCCAATTTATTGTTGTACCTACAATGCAAGAAAACTTGCAAGATACTAATTTTTTATTGGTCTCGCCTTTTCGATTTTATCATCAACACTCCAAAAATTAATTTGATTTTGTTGTTGCTTAATTGAGTGTCTAGCTTTATCTATAAAAGATACATAACATGACCAAGAAAGCAAGGGAAATCGTGAATTTAAATTTCAAATAATTCAACTAAGTATGTAATATATTATTATTAATCTCATAATTGCTAGACAACAAAAATAGATTTTAAAATAACCAAGTATGGCAATGAAAGAGAATTAATGTGTGGGTAAATATAAATTTCTGACATAGGCTTACCTAGGGAAAAGTTTGCTTTTATTTGAACAACTGAAAGTGTTTCTAATCTGAATGGTATATATATATATATATATATATATATATATATATATATATATATATATATATATATATATGGAGAGAGAGAGAGAGAGAGAGAGAGAGAGAGAGATCACCATCAGGAATACAACCTAATTTTTATGTGACAATTTAGAGTCTTTGAGTCTTTGAGGGCATTTTATAACCTCCTGAGTTGTCAGTGTTGGGAGTATGTCTAAAATTGTGGAAATATTTGTCCCAAGACCCCCAAGGCCTAGCACTCTGGGTTTTAGAAGTATTTCTCCAGCAGATGAGTAGATTAAAAAACTGTGGTACATCTACACAATGGAATACTATGCGGTGGTAAAAAAGAAGGAATTCTGAACTGGAGAGCATTATGCTAAGTGAAATAAGCCAGTCAGAGAAAGATAAATATCATATGATCTCACTCATTTATGGAATATAATGAACAACATAAACTGACGAACAAAAACAGATCCAGAGACAGAGAGGCATCCATCAAACTGTGAAACCTCAGAGGGAAGGTAGGGGAGGGTAGGGGTAAGGGGGAGAGATCAACCAAAGGACTTGTATGTGTGTATATAATCCTAACCAATGGACACAGACAACAGGGGGGTGAGGGCATGAGTGAGGGGGCTTGGGGGGGAATGGAGGGATGAGGACACATGTAATACCTTAATCAATAAAGATTTTTTTTTTTTAAATAGTATTTGTCTAAGAATTCTTATGCACCCGCAATTTTGAGAAATACCCTTTGGTTATATTATGACAGACAAAATAATACAATAACAGTACCAATTATGGCAATATTAATGTTAATATTTAATATTACAAATGTGCCTATTATTTTCTACCACTCTAATCATGGTACATATATTAAATTATAGCAATAATAATGTTATTCATACTAATCTCTAATATTCCAAACCTGTTTATTATTTACTGGTATTCTTATCACAGTACATATATTAACTTCTTTACTAATTGTGATGATCCTGTATAGTAGAGACTATTGCAAACTTCATTTTACTACTGAAAGTGTGGCACGGAGAGATTTAAATATTTAACCAAGTAACACAGCATGTATGTGGCAGAGGCTGGAGCCAGCAGTGGAATTAAGGGAGCCTGTATTCTGAGTTTGCTATATTAGCCTTTTCAGAATTATCCATGCCTCATGCCTGCCAGGCACAGGGCATCGGAGGAGAACACAACGCAGTCCACTCCCAAAGGGCTTTAAAGTCTAGTGGGAGCCCAGACAGACATTGAGACGAACGCAGCTTTGATTTAGGCATAAGATGATCATGAGGAGACAAAGGCCATTCATCTCTATAGAGGAACGTTTGCAGAGGGGGAAACTTAAAGACTGAGTGGAAATGGCAGATATGATGATAGCAACATTGCAGACAGTACCAGCCATGCCTGCTGAGTCACAGAGCATCAGAGCCTGGCATGGGAAGAAAAAAAACACTCAGTTAATGGGCCACAAATGCAGTGAGTCAGAGGAGGACAAGCGGAAGGAGGCAAAGTTGGAGAGGCAGGTCAGGGCAAATCATGGAGAAAGGGCTTTACTGGGCATGCCAGGTCCAAAGGCCACAGTTACACAGATTGCAGTCTATAACAACAGAGCCCCCTTGAATTGTGCAGGATAAAACTAACACTAATGCAGGCAATGGTGGGGGCGGGGTCCATGCTCATGGGCTGTGTTAGGGTGAAGTGATAAAATCAGATGTGATGCAAATTTACACTGTTGCTCTGGTCCTCAAGAAATCGTGCAAGGAAGGTCAAACCCACCTAAAATACGAGTGGATTTGAGAACACCTGGTCAAGCATGATTTGATCTAATGGCAGGGGATTTTTTTTTTTTCAAAATTAACCATTTAAGGATAGAGCATAGAGAGACCTTGAATATAGCCCTCTGTTAAGAAGTTCAAGGTTCACCTAGACTCTTCCCTCGGGATTCTTAAACATATTAATGCCTTTATAAAGTTTTCTATGGGGGCAAGGACTCCACAAGAAACACAAGAAAATAAATCACCTTGTCTCAGTTACAGCAATTTAACCAATTCCATGAGCCCTGTTATAACCACAATTCGTTAACCTGCTACACAGAAGGTCACATTGTTTTTTCTAACCCATTTGGCAGGTTTGTGGAGGGGTGACCTTGTGTAGATAAAGGTGAAATGGGATGCATGATCTGCTTCCATTTGCAAACATATGCTATCATACTCTTCCTTAAAGGTAAATTTTTTAAATTGGATATTCCTGAAGTGGGACAGGTTTTATTTGCTGACTTTTTAAAAAATATGGAGACAGTTGATTTACATAAAGGATAGCAATAGTACTGTGTTTGTTTGTATCAGGAATTATAAACACTGGGGATAATGATGAGTACATATCTTTTAAATTAATTTATGTTTGGGTTGGAGGACCAGTAAAATCTCTAAGTTTATACTTGACCTTGGCCACTTTCCAGAAATACAGAAGCAACCTTATACAAACAGATGATAAAAATTTCTTAAATGTTTGGTTGAGTGAGCAGAAAGAGCCTGATGAGTGAGTTTTGGTGTCAGCTAGTGTGATGGATGCTGGTGAAGACTAAAACAAGGAAACTGTATGCATAAATAGGGCCCCTGAGATATTGATTCCTATTCTCAGCTCATTTGTGTAGCATTTGCCTTACAGCTGCCCAGTATTGCTTCTCCCCTATATTGTCCTTATCTATCATTGTGTAACTTGGCCCAGCACTATGGCTTGAGGGGGTCAAGAAATGTGTTTTAAATTGAGCAAAAAATTCCCAAGTCATTTCCACTCTACCCATGCCTATGGAAATAGGCTGACAAAACATGGGGCATTATCAAAAAAGACACTGGAAAGCTAATAAAACTAATAGAGTATTTTCCTGCTGCAAGGGATGGGAGCTATATTGATGTGTGCAATCATGGTCTCTAAATTTCAAGAATATGAAAAGGTATGCAAAGCTAGTGTCCAGTAGATGAGATTGGAGTGAAGATGTTGCACTATAAATTAGAATAAAAAGCATCTGCGAAGGTGTCAAAGTATATAATAGCTGCTTGTAGTTGTAAATGAAAACATAATGATCCTGGCATTCATCGTTATTGTATGTGGGTTTCTGAATTAGTTATATGCTTCCTCCTTACACCTCCCAAGTAGCCTGTAAGATAGAGAGCGTATCATCTCTTGTTCTAGTAGGAAAATATGTTGAGCCTCAGAGAGATGGCATAACTACCCACAGTCAGGGAGAGAGTGAGTTCTCAGACTCAGATTTGTGGAATTCATAGATGTTTAAATATCACCTCTGAAGAAAAATGTTAAGCTTAGTTGAAACAAAGTGTGCGACATTTAGTATACATTCTAGGGAACACTTATCCATGTGGTGAAGAGTGTGTGTGTGTGTGTGTGT
>PVJC01032158.1:0-20124 GCA_004026665.1 Murina feae
GGCCCAGCTGGCCTAAGCAGGCAGTTGCAATGGAAGCCTCCTGTTTGCTCTAGCTCCATGGCTGCCAGCCTCCCTCTTGGCTGGGTTAATTTGCATACAGCCGCTCTGATTGGATGGGGCCATGGCTTGGCTGGTGGGCGTGGCTTACATGTTTCGAAGTGATGGTTAATTTGCATATTACTCTTTTATTAGAGTAGATAATTATTCTCCTGCTTTATAAACTTCATTGCAGGATACATAACCATAGAGTGAAGTTATGAGTACTGAGCATGTCATATTCTCAAATAACTACACCAATCTTATGTTCCACCAGTCCAACCTTTACTTTTTTTTTTTTTTCTCAAGGCATTAAATGAAAACCATGCTCTTATACCTTATGGATGTTTTCCTCTATTCCAAGTTTTTTTCTGGAACGGTAACTTATTCTTCAAGATTCAGCTGAGTTATCCCTGTAATTCTCTAATGATATAGAAATAATTTCCCCTGTTCCATTCTTCCCTTTTGGGTGGAGACCACCACTAATTTCTTTGTGCTCTCTACTTTACTCTGCAATACTTCAATTTGTAGCACTTAGCCTGATCCTTACTGGGAAAACAGAGATTAGAAACTAAAGATGTAGGATGAAGCAAACTCTAATTTTATTTGGTTATTGGCTCCCATTTAAATGATAATTATAGTTTTTAAAGACCCAAGACAGAGGACTAATATTTCTTTGATTACATGGTTCTAATAAATCATGACACTTTGCGAGCATGTTTTTGCCATGCTATAACCAAAATAAAGAGTGGAAGAGAAATTCTTACTTAACCAAAGTAGATTCAGATTTACTGTCCTATATCAAAAGAAAACACATTTATGGGCTGTTTTATTGTTGCCAAATAGAAACCAAGAATATTTAAAAGAAGAAAGGATGCTAATTAAAAATATTTCAAGGAATGTTAAAGTAAACAATGTCCTTGAGCAGTCTCAGTAAGAGTTCTGTAATTAAGGTAATGAAGTTATCCTTGGGATGAGCTTGGAAAATGAATAACCCTCTGAATTTAGTTGAATGCTGTATTCCGGAGTATTTGACTCCATTACCACTGGAATCTGAATGTTCTGTTCCACTTTCCTAACTTTGACACTTAAGTATGCTTCATAAACCATCTGGAACCAAAGTAAATCTGTGTTTAATGACACCAAGAAGAGCATATATAATTAGTTCCGTATTCCTCAGCAGAATTTGGTTCTCCCTTCTATCATAGAGATGATGCAAGACATGACTCATGTCATGAAATGAATGGTCACCTCTATAACTTTGAGACTGTTTATTGGAACTAATGAGGCAGTAAGATGATTAGAGGCTTAAAGTGAATATTAAAGGCTCTATAGAAGCAAGTCTGATTTAGTAACTTTTTTATCTATGAAGTAGGGGCCCAGTGCACAAAAATATGTGCACTGGGGGGGAGGGGGGTCCCTCAGCCTGGCCTGTGCCCTCTTGCAGTCTGGGACACCTCGGGGGGGGGGGATGTCCACCTGCTGGCATGCCTGGCCAGCCTGGGTGAAGGTCTGAGGGCCATTTTCAGGCTTCCCACAGCCCCTTCAGGGTTCGTGCACTGGGGGTGGGAGGGTTGGTGAGTGCAGGCCTGGACGTTTCCCATCGGAGGGCCCACAATCACACACACCTGGTGGGCCCCCACCACTGAGGGGACACACCTGGCGCAGAGCTGGGTGGCGAGCCATGGGTGGACACTAGTGAAGAATCCCTCAGTGGTGCCCTGCTGCTGAGCGAACACACCCAGGGTGGAGCTGGGCAGCAGAGTGGCTTCGGATTCTTCGCACTGTGCAGCACACGCTCCCACACTCCCTGTGGAGGCCCCTGGGTGGCGGACGAAGGCAGTGGACCCTGGACAGGTGCTCCTGCACACCCCTGAGGAGGCCCCTAGCGGGTAGAGCCAGGCAGCAGACCCAGGACGGCTGCTCCTGCATGTCCTGCAGAGGCTCCCGGGTGGCAGAGCAAGGCAGCGGACCTGGGACTGGTGCTCCTGGATACCCCGAGGAGGCCCCCGGGGGTCGGAGCCAGGCAGTGGGACCTGGAAAGGGTACTCCTGGTCGTCCTGAGGAGGCCCTAGGCTGGACGCCCCCCCACGCCCACTGAGGTGACATACTCGGCACAGCTGTGCTGGCCGAGGAGGCTCCCAGTGCAGAGCCGCCCTGCCAGCCTCCATCTTGGCTGGGTTAATTTGCATACAGCCACTCTGATTGGCTGGTGGGCATGGCTTAGGCATCCCGAATAAATGGTCAATTTCAATATTACGCTTTTATTAGTTTAGATAATTGAAACACTGTTGCTTTAAGCTGAGGCCTAGGCAGATAACGAAACCTCCTGTTTGTTTCAGCTCCATGGCTTCTATAATTGAAACATTGTTATCATGATCAGAGGCTCAGCCAGCCTAGGCAGGCAGTTGCAATGGAAGCTTCTGGTTTGCTCTAGCTCCATGGCTGCTGGCCTCCATCTTGGCTGGGTTAATTTGCATACAGCTGCTCTGATTGGCTGGGATGCATGGCTTGGCTGGTGGGCATGGCTTAAGTGTCTCATGAAAGGTTGAATTAGTGACTAGATTATTTTCCTTAAAATCTGTTCTCCCCATACTTAGTTTCTTGGTATATGCAGATTATTTGCCTAACCACATGTTATGAACTAAATTATATCTCCTCAAAATTAATATGTTGAAGCTCTAATTTACGATGTGACTATATCTGTAGATAAATCTTTAGGATATAATTTAAGGTTAAATAAAGAATTTGTGATCCCAGATGTTGACACAGGAGTCTGCCCAACTCGCCTTCTCCCACCAAATCTACAGCTTCACATTAAATAATTCCCTCTGAAAGAAATCCAGACAGTAGCTGAATGATTTCTACATCTGTATAAATGAGAAAATACACACAACAAGATGCTTAGGAAAGGCTGAGACAGTCTCCTCATAAACCACACCCCTACCACTGAGACACACAATCAGGAGGGACCTCACCACTCATAGCTTCTCCCTAAAGGGTGAAGGCTTTGGATCCAATATCTACTGCCCCAACTTTTTTTTTTTTAATTTTATTGATTTTCTACAGAGAGGAAGGGAGAAGGACAGAGAGTTAGAAACATCAATGAGAGAGAAACATCAATCAGCTACCTCCTGCACACCTTCTACTGGGATGTGCCCACAACCAAGGTACATGCCCTTGACCGGAATCGAACCTGGGACCCTTCAGTCTCCACTGAGACAAACCGGTCAGGGCTACTGCCCCAACTTTTAAGACATCTACTTGAGAGATACCAAAACACCAAGCTCTAAATGCCAATGGGGCTTGGATCCATGAGACCCAAACTATAGCTAACAAAGAGACAGTACTTAAGGGCTTGCAAGGACTTCCTGTGATTATCCCAGCAGGGCTCAGTGCAGAGGGAGCAAACAGGAAAAAAACATATTTCAGGCCTTCCCTGAAAAAGGCCTATTTGCATAATTCAGAAGTTAGTGCCTGAGGATCAAGCTTCTAATTTAATACACATCTAGGCCTTGAGGTGACTGAGTTCCTTCCCTGAAACTGGAGGGTCAATGATCACTGACTTTACATTCTTCATCTGGCCCACTCCAGCTCCCCTCAGGCTCTCTGGAGCAAGCATGTCAAACTCGGGGCCAACAACAAATATTGTTATGGCCCAGCCAATATAATGGTGTGTAAGAAACATTTTGATTAAAATTTTATAACTAGGAGCCCGGTACATGAAATTCATGCACAGGGGATGGGGGGGAAGGGGCGGTCCCTCAGCCCAACCTGCACCCTCTCCAATATGGAGTTCTTAGGGACTCTCACAATCCAGGACCTCTGGTTCTTAACTGCTAACCTGCCTGCCTGCTCTAACCACTCTGCCTGCCTGCCTGATCACCCTAACTGCCCTCCCCTGCCAGCCTGGTCACCCCTATTAACTTTCTTTTTTAATCTTATCCCCTTCACACACAATTGTATTTGACTTCCTTATTGGCTTCTTCCTCTTATACAATTTTTCTCCTTTATGTAACACTTTTCCTACTGACTCATCATTTATAAACTTTTCTTTCCTCCTTATTTCCTACTTCTGTTCCACCATCATTCTTCCCATTTTTCTACTACCCTCCTTCCCTTCCCACATTCCTTCTTTCCTTTATCTTTACCCCTGCCAACCCTCCCCTTTTCCTTCCTTCCCACCTTAATTTTTTTCTTCACTTCCTCCCTCTGACCTGCTTTGCTCCCTCCCCAATTCTTTCCAAGGCTGCTTCCCACCCCTCAGCTGAGGCCTTGGAATGGACCCATTGCTTAGGCCTCTGCTGCCTGGGAATTCATCATGGGGTACATGCACACGGAGGCTGCACGATCCATCCCTTGCAAGTCCGCAGCCAAGGGACAGGGCCAGCTGTCTGCTCCCTGCCCCTTCGGCTGCCGCCTGCGAATCCATATGCCCTGCTGGACTCTGGTTCTCGGCTTCTCCCGTGGCTGTGGCCTCCGCCATCTTGGTTGGGCTAATTTGCATACAGTTGCTCTGATTGGCTGGTGGGCATGGCTTAGGCATCCCGATGAAATGGTCAATTTTAATATTATACTTTTATTAGATAAGATTTTTACAATATCCTGTTATACATAATTATTAATAGTGAACTACAACATTTTCTAATGACTGATTACTAAAATCCTATTGCCTTCATTTCCCTTACCCACCTTATGTGCAGGCGAACCATTTATTTCCACTAATACTGGCAGCAAATATTTTAGCAGCCGATTGCCACATCAGTAGTCTTGGACTGACTTGTGTGGTGTGCACAATAGGAAATATTTCACTTTTGGAGAACAAGAAAAATAGGTTTATTTGTGTTATACTTATTAATTTGTGCAGTTATTCAGTGTCTGGTAAGTTAATGTTCAAGAAAAAATATTAAGTTTTATTAAAATGTTCTATTATTTTATGTTAATGGTTTCTCATTTATTTCAGCCCTTTGTAATTAGCATGTCTCTATCAAAATAAACCTACATTTCTAGGAAAATGGAATTTTATTTATTTATGTATTGCAGACCACATAAACTTAAATCTTGTTGATTTGGCCCGCGTTAGCCTTCGAGTTTGACATGCTTGCTTTGGAAGGCGCTTGTGTATGTGCCTGGCACTGGCTTTTGCAGCTGCCACCAGAAGGCAAAGCCCCTGCTAACCTGGGTCTGATGAACAGTGGAGCTTGCATTCTAGATCCCACAGGACCTAACAAAGAAACATTTCTTAACCCACAAAATACCTGCAAATAGCCAAAGCAAAATCTTGGGGGTGGGGGTGGGGAGCTGGAGGCATCATATTTCCTGACTTCAAATTATTTTACAAAGCTATACGAAGAAAAGTGTATGGCATTGCTATAAAAACAGACATAAAGATCGATGAAACAGAATGCTCCCAGATATAAACCCATGCATATCTGATCAATTAAATTATGACAAAAGTGATAAGACTATACAGTGGGGGGGGGATGGAAATGACAGTCTCTTCAAGAAATGATAGTGAGAAAACTGGACAGCTACAAAAGAATAAAACTGAGCTATCTTACACAATACAAAGTCAAAATGACTGGAGGCTTAAACATAAGACCTTGAAATCATGAACTCCTCAGAGAAAATAAGGATATAAGCTCCTTGGCTTTGGTTTTGGCCATTTTTCTTTTGGGTTTGACAACAAAAGCAAAGGGGCAATAAAAGAAGAAAATCAATCAGTGGGACTACATCAAACTAAAACCTTCCACACATTAAAGAAATCATCAACAAAATGAAAAGGCAATAGACAGAATGGGAGGAAATATTAGCAAATTAGTATTTCTTACACGGGATTACTATCTAAAATAGACAAACTCACTAGCAAAAAAGCAAACTGATAGAAATCAGAAGAACTAAGTAAATAGTTTGCCAATACAGATCTACACATGTTCAATAGGTATATAAAAGGTATTCAACATCAGTAATCATGAAAAGGGTTACCAAATGCAAATCAAAATCACTGAAAAGTATCACCTCGAAATGATTACAATGGCTAGCATCATAAAGACAAGAGATAACGAGAGTTGGCAAGGATGTAGGGAAAAGGGGAATCTTTGTGCACTGTTGTTGGGAATTTAAATTGGTTCAGCCACTATGATGAATAGTGTGATGGTTTCTCAATAGTTAAAAGTAGATTTACCATATAATCCACCAACCCCAATTCTGAGTATATATATCTAAAGGCAATTAAAAAATATCAAAGAGATATCTGCACTCCCATTTTGACTGCACATTCTTCACACTAGCCAAGATGTGGAAACAACTTAATTGTCCATCAATGGGTGAATTAAAAAATTACACACACACACACATGAGAAAGCAGGAATCTATATTTAAAGATGAACTTTGAGGTCATTATGCAGAGTGAAAAAATCCAGACAGAGAAAGACAAATATATGGTATTATCTATACATGGAATCTAACAAAAAAGTCAAACACAGAACAGAGTCGAAAGTGGTTGCCAGGGGCTAGGAGGTGGGGAAAATACAAAAAGATTGGTAAAAGAATAAGATGAATAGGTTATTATGAGGATATAATGTAAAAACACTATAGTTATTCATAACTATAGCTATTAATAGTGTATAATTGAAATTTTGCTAAGAAAGTGAAACTTAAATGTTCTTACAAAAAAGTGTGATGATGGATGTGTTAATTAACTAGATGGGGGAAATCATTTACAATATATGTATGCTAAGTCAACACAATGTCCACTTTAATATAATTTTATTTGTCAATTATATCTCAAAACACTTATAAGAGGAAGTATTTTCTGTCTGTCTGTCTCTCTCTCATATAGACTCTCTTTCTGTGAGGACAAAGTAAGAATACGGCCATCTATAAAGCAAGAAGAGAATTCTTAGCAGAAATCAAATCAGCCATCACCTTGATCTTGAACATCGCAGTCTCCAGAACTGTGAGAAAATAAATTTCTATTGTTTCAGCTACCCAGTCTAGGGCATTTTGTTATGACAGCCCCAGCCAACTAAGTCATCACACATGCTACATATTTTCCTAATTAATAGAGATGTTTGGGATATAATCCTATATAAATATTTGACCCTCTCATGTCATTCAGGAGAAATTAACTACATCAAGCCGAATGTAATTCTCTGAGTCTGTAATACATCCCCTGGTGTAACCCTTCCAAATTCTTAACTAACAAGTCAATTAACAAACATCACCCATTTGTATATACATTAGAGTCTCAAACTACTGTTATAGTGCAGTTTTGATGATATAAACAAGCAAGAGTTCACTAGAGTATGATTATTTGATTAACTAGAGAACTATAGGATCTTTGTTGCTTCAGTAAGATTGCAACAAAACACAGTATGGTGATGTTTAGAGTAAAATAACTTGGACACAAAACCTTTTAATCTTTATTAATAAAGGAAGCAACTTGAACTCTCCTGGTAGGGAACTATGTATTGTTCAAAGAAAAATAAGTCAAATGAAATTGAGCAACATGTCTCTGTTGATCAAACAGTATATTTGAGCATGTACTGTTAAAAATAATCATTGACAATATTCCAACCAAAAGAAAAGATATCCACTTCTAATTTATAATTTCAATGCAACAGAACTCAGTATTTCTCTTAATACATAAAGAGGATGCCTGTTCTAAAGTGACATAGGACACATAAAACATCCAATGACCTTCCATCAAACCTTCTTGCTGTACCAGTATACAGCTAGTAGGGAGAACGTGAGGGTGGCAGAGTGCCCCTCTCCATCAAGATTTCCTTTTTATGCTGGCTCACGGAACCACAGCCCAAAATTTACACTTACCCTTCTAAAGAGGAAACAAACTGGGCTTGTTCCAGAGCTTCTTTCATCATCTTTCCCTTTCTTTTCAGCCCACTCCCAGGCACTTAATGCCATTAAGCAAATTTATGCCATCAATGGCATTGCACCTGGCATGGCTTGTGGTCCCAGGTGGAGAAGCAGATGTATAATGGACCTTTTTGAAAATGCTACATTAGAGAAAGAGCTCTACAAACAAAATTAGTATGGCAGTGCTGAGGATTGCTCTTCCTTCTGTTCTATCATATTTTAGCATCCAGAAAAAGGAATTGCCAGATACAGTGTGGAGGGAAACAATTAAGGGGAGGAGGCAATGTGGAGGAGTTTTGTGGCAGCTTTTATTGTGCAGGGAGAGGGAAGGCAAAAAGGCATTCAACTCATACGTGCATGCATACTAAGCCATTTAGTTAGTTTATGGAATGTTTCAGATTGCCCCAGGAATGTACACAGGGAACTAAATATTGACTCAGCAAGAGTGCAGATGAGAAGTCCACTTTAATTAAATAGTACAAAGGGGAAACTTGTTTCATAGACTCCAGGAATTGCTTAAAAGCCAAAGAGAATGAATGAAGGTCAAAAAAGTATTGTAACAACTAGACATAGATGCAAGTAATGAGACATAGGAAAGACATGAGCATAGAAGTGACCAAAAGTTCAAAGACTGTCACTGGCTGACTTCTGAAAACTGATTGGATGTTGTCATGACCATAAGTAAGCAGTAGGCAAAGTCTGAGACTGACACAGGCATCAGCATGTTAGCGTAATCCTTTCGAGTTCTAAAAACACCGTTTCAAGCTCCACCCCAAAAAGAAGTCTAAAAGCCTATGAAGATAATGCTGGTGTCCTCAAGGTTGGCTATTTCAGAATACAGTGTTAGAGATATGGGATAACATGTATATAAACAGGCAGGCAAGTAAAGAAGGACTCTGATAAGCCACTATCACTAAACATGGGTCAAATGAGCCCCTCTTAGATAAGGGAGCTAGAGGATGTAGGTGGAAAAGGAGGAAAAAGACACAGAGCTCCCTCCTTGTACTTAAGTTCTCTGAGCCTTAGTTTCTCATTTACAAAATGAGGATAATAGTGGGACTTGCCTCTGATCATTGTTGGGTGTGTAAAATAATTAATATATGTAGGGGATTTAAAATTGCATAGTCATCAAGAGTTTGATAAAAGTTAGTTACCATTAATCTTATTGTAATTATATCACATAAATAAAGAGTAAGGACCTTGTCCTAGAAGTGTGTCCCATTTGCTTAAAGTGTGAGGTATGGACCCTGAATCTACTCCATTTTCCATTTTCACTAAAGCTTCTGTGCCCCTCTGATGGACAACTTAGCATTACGTATATTTGCTTTGGAATCAAAGAATTAAGTTTAAGATCTCTCTTTTTTATAGCTTTGTGATCTTGGAGAAGTTGCTCAACCTCCTTCAGTTTCATTTTTCCTTACATATAAAACTAGTAGCCTGGTGCATGAAATCTGTGCACATTAAAAGGGAATTAATTAGCAGAAATATTTTAATATTGCTATTTGCCCTGTATAATAGAAGTGTGAGAGATGAAAGGAAATTAGTAAAATGTATATGGAAATAATATATAAATTTATTAATAAATAAATAGTAACAAAAGAATATAACAACAGAGGCATGATATAAAAACAAAAACATGATATAAAAACAACAGTGATTCAAACAATTTCTGATAAACTGATTAAACTTATTCTAATATCTCCCTGCATACCACCATTAAGAGTGAAAACACTTTCAGAGTGCTTGACTAATTTCCCTTGTGATGAAGTATTTAGAACTTTAACTTCAATATCACATGCTCTTCAAACTCAAGAGAAAGCCACATATAACTGACCATGTCTGAAAACAGGGTCAGGTAGGAATAGTCCTACTCTGTCTAGAGTTTTGTCCTTGTGATTTATTAATAGTCATCATAAATGTTGGCATCACAGGAAACTGTCATTGAATCAATTTAAATGGGAGGCCAGTGTCAGATGGGGACAAATCAATTCTTGGAATCAGAACAACCTCTCCCTCTGCAGATCCTGTTAGTAACTCAGCTTCAATAATGTTAGGTTGTAATCTTTTGATAATAAATCTGGTACCATTACAAAGACCCCACTTATATTGAGATTTCTCAATAACGTGATGATTACACCCACTTTCAATTTTAATTTATGACATGGCATTCCCGAAGGAGTAATAGTATTAAGAAATTCAATGGGAAATTTTTCCTTTTCAGCATCATCTGTTGAATCAATGGAATCATCACTCAAATATGTGTGAAAATCTCCATTGAGTATATCCAAAATTTCGTCATTTAATTTTTGAACGTGCTCATTTTTTAGACAAAGAATCACATGTATAGATATATTTTTAATATTATCTATAGTTATAGTATTTCCAAAGGTAGTGAAAGAATATAAGAAAAGTATATAAGAATTTAAAGAAGATCTGCTTGTTTAGTTACACACTCAGCCTGGGAACGTGACCTCCCTAACTACATGGGAATGTGACCTCCTTAGCTATCCCAAGAAACAGTCCCAAGCTGGTACAGATAATTAGTTCTGAGATAAAGGCCTAGCAGAGATGTTTTATTGTTTTATTGCTTTACAACTGGTCCATCCTCCCCTTGTTGATAAGGATATAGCAAAGACATCTTTACGGCCGAATCTCCCCCATTTGTCCTCCTGGTTTGCTGATTAATAAACAAAGGCTCCTTATGAAAACTTTTACCAGGCGCCAGGTGCATCTGCTGTGTCAGCTCCCCCTCCCTTAGCCTTGTAGCTTTTGCCTATATAAGCCTAAAACTTTTGCTGTGGGGGGCTTAGCTTTTGGCTCTTGCATGAGCTGTTAGCTGAGTCCCAGCGCGCTGGAATAAACCTCGTGCCTTTTGCAGCAAGTTTTCGTCTCCTGTGGTGATTGGGGTCGCCGTCGTGGCAAGGGGGGTCCGGGTCCGGGCCTTACAGTAGCTTCAATAATAGATCCATTACAAATCATTTCACAAGAGATTTCAATAATATCCATTCCTAAATGAAAACTGCTATCAAGTTTGCCATCTCCAGGTTTTACTAACCATTCACTATAAGCAGAATCCTCTGATGTCATATTTGTTTTAATCCTACCAGAACGCAATACCGATTTTTCGGTAATTTCTGAATCTGCCACTATACTGCTTTGCCTAGATACTTTGCCCAGTATGTGAAAAAAATGCATCACAAACTAAAAATAACCAACCAATCGTGGTCAAACCTCATGGTTAGCCATTGCAAATGTCTGCCCCCATGTGTTTGAATTGACTTTATGTGGTTTAAGGGACAGTTAGGTTCAGGGCCTCAGGTTTGGTAGGGTTAAGAGACAACTTTCTGAAACATTCCCAAATATCACAGTACTTTAAACTCGTTTGTACTATGGCCAAGCCCATCGCATGCGGTACAATACTGAGACGTTGTTGAAAATCCCCTCTGAGAAGGAGAACTTTCCCACCAAATACAATATTCAAATTCATATTTTCTCTCAGTTATCTGTCTATGACATTTATAGCATGACTGCATGCCATGGTGCATTCATCAATAATGAGAAGTTGGGCCTTTTCAATAGTTTTAGCAACTTCACTGTTTATATTGAGTCTAGAAATTGAAGTTTCATTTAGTGGAATGGGTAAATTATATTGGGAATAAAAGGTCCTTCCACCAAAAAGTAAATTTGCAGCAATTCCTGTAGATGCTGTGGGTAAAACAGTACCACCACAACCTCTAATATAATGAATTAAACCTTTATAAAGATATGCCTCCATGATCCAAGGACAGGTTCCTGTCTGAAACCTTGCCCTTACTGGAAACAGCTCAGGGAGGACACAGCCGTTTCCAAGACTATCCCTGCAGGACTGATACCTTCTAGTTCATCAAGCTTCAGACATGGCATTGTGCCTAGGGTTTTTACATAAATAGATAGTAATAATACTATTTCAAATAGATGTTTTTGGTAAGGATTATGAAAGCAAATGCATTTAAAATATTTAAATTTAAGCATTGAGCATTAATAAGCACCCAGTTTTATGTATATACACAAGTAGACATAGGCATATATTATGTACATATATAAAGTAAACTTACGTGTGTGTATGTACACAAACACCACCCTCTATTCCTTTAACTCTAAATAGAATCACAGAAATTTGTAGTTTGATGAAAAATCACTTCATTCATTCTGTTTCTTGTTGGTCTCAGTTTCTGCCTCATTTACATTCACACACTATGCAGGCAAAATGTTTATGGATCTATACTTATACTATTCCTTAACTCAAACAAGACTTTCCTGGTTTATTATTAAAAACTTTACCTTGCATTTTAGGACAATTTATATTTTCAGTTCAGTTTCATAGACCTTTTCTCCTCTCCATGAAAGCACGTTCCTCAAATTCTTTTATTACTTTGTATTATTTAGCTCAAATTGTCTTCAAGATTCTTTAGACTATTTAAATCAGAGCACTTCTTTGCTTCAGATCTTTGGCATGTATTTCCCCAAACGTTTACTTGTTTATTAATTTTGCACTGCTCTTAAATGTTTCTGAAATATGTTGACCCATTGTAGTTTAGCAAACATCTTAAAATCCCATTATATCAGAAATGTTAATCTTGCCAAAATGACTCCCCTGAACTTTTGGGTGGCTGACAATTTACCCTATATTGTAATTGGATAAATCTGAACATGTGACATTTGCATATATACCCTAATGTTGAATAAAAATACCTCTATGCCCGATCTTTCTTCAAAACCAAGGCCTAATGCCTCCATTTGCTTTGGCAACAAGTAAATTAAAGTCCAAGTATCTATCTGGAGATCTTTTACCTTGTGCACTTAAGGATAGCCTAAGACTGACTTTGTACATGTATTCCATTCCTCACCAGGCACATGTGGCTCAAGCTCTAATCTTGGCTCAGAAGCAAAGATGATTATAGTTCATCAAAACCTATATTAAGTGCTGCTATTAAAGAAGGGATGGGCAATAAGCCATTTTATGATACACGGAGGAATTATCCACTAAAAGGAGAATATTTTCCTAGGCTTCTTTCTTTAAACTTAGTTTGAAATAAACTTTTATAACATTAGGTGAAACATCTCAATGAATAATATCACTTCATGATAGTTATCATTATCCCAAATTAATAACTATTCTGACACTGCTGCTAGCGAATATTTCATGAGCATTTACTGTATGCTATTCACTTGAGGCTAGAATAAATATGATTTATCATTGTGCACCTTACAGGCAGTAGTTTGTTTCGCTCCTGGAAGATACCTATCAGCCAAGTGAGTAACCCTTCTGTCCTTTCCTTTATTAGTACAGAATGATGGAGCTTTATAATAAGAATACAAAAAGTACATACAGCCTAGTTCTGAGGAACAATGTAGAGAAAAGATCCCTACCAACCTTAAAAGTGAGCAAAGGATAAGGATTTTGTTGTCTTAAGTCACTGAGAATTGGAAGCTGTTTGATATGACAGCAGAGTCTAACCAAATTTGACTCAGTGTTGTTGACTAGAAATAAATTTTTAAAAAAATCCTGGAAATTTTTTTGCAATTGTAGGTATTCTTTTTTATGCTATGTGATAAAGAACTTGAGGCTAGACTAAAAATAAAATATCTTTGTACAGAAGAGGAGTAAATTTTTACTGTCCATCTGATCAAAAGTATAAGTTAATACTCCT
Source organism: Murina feae (assembly GCA_004026665.1). Lineage (NCBI taxonomy): Eukaryota > Metazoa > Chordata > Mammalia > Chiroptera > Vespertilionidae > Murina > Murina feae. Next base: position 13,605 of record PVJC01032158.1, read on the forward strand.
AAAACTTCCGTGAGGATCAATTTTGTCATTAGCAATAAGTAATATTACCATGAGCAGACACACCGAGTAGTTGCTCAGTGTTTGTCGTGTATGAGTGATATGTGAAGGACTTGCATGCCTTTGGCAAAAACATAGAACTCTGTTATGTAATTCAGCCATGACCAGGGCTTGACTAAAAACTTGCCTGAGACATCCAACATCGCAGAGATGACTTCATGCACTTATTCCCCTAAGGCTGCCAGAGTGTTTTGTTTTGTTTTTGTTGTTGTTGTTTTATCAGCTATATTTTCAGAAAGCAGCATGTGTGGACCATCGCTGAAAGAGCTTCACTAAAGTGAGATTTATGTTATACCTTCAGGTTTTATAGAGGGTCAGTGTAAGAAATGTCCATTTACACATTTCTGTCTTTTACATATCCCCAGGTTAAGTCATAATTCATCCTATTACCAATTGTTACACAAATAATGACCCCCCTGCAATAAAAATATCTTTAAATTTAATGCCTGATAATCATTCTCTTTCTCTAGAGAAATGTCTGTGCTATCTATCATCAAGCAATGATAACTATATAATCACTTATGTTCAGTTGAATATAGAGTAACTGATCATCCCCAAAGATTGGAAGTACCCATTTCTTTATTATTTTAAACATTCTTAAACATCTGTTCTTATTTTTAGTTTTTATTTTTATATTTCTTTGCATCATGAAACTGCTATATTTTTTCAGAAGCATAAAAAAATGCAAATTCTGTTTGTAAATTAACGTTTGCTATGATTGTGTACTTATTTTTTTTTTCTTTCTAATGGGGTTCTTTGAGAACAGGGCTCTGTTTCCTCATCTCTGTATTGTTGTTTCAGGGCAGCAAAATGAGAATATATAAATGTTAGTGTGGAACACCACAAAGAGCTCTGAAGCCGGAGCCCAGATTCCCATTTTCACTCCAGCACTTACCAACTATATGACATTTGGCAGGTCCTGTTCATTTATTAAGCTTAGTTTTCTTTTTCTTTTTTTAAAAACATATATTTTATTGATTTTTTTTACAGAGAGAAAAGGAGAGGGACAGAGAGTCAGAAACATCAATGAGAGAGAAGCGTTGATCAGCCGCCTCTTGCACACCCCGCACTGGGGATGTGCCCGCAACCAAGGTACATGCCCTTGACTGGAATCGAACCTGGGACCCTTCAGTCCACAGGCCAACGCTCTATCCAATGAGCCAAACCAGCTAGGGCAAGCTTAGTTTTCTTGTCAACAAAAATCTCACAAGTTCACTTATAGCATTATTGAGAGGATAAAATAATACATATAAATGTTTCAATACGAGAGTGCTTTTTCCAAATTCAACCATCACCTCTTTCCCATCCACAAAGGCACAGTAGAGAACACAGTGATGCTACCCTTTATCTCTTAAGTACTAGGTACCTTCAAAGAAGAGCCTACAGAATTCTGTGCATGTGGTTTTTCGGAAGTCCTATCCTCGAAGAAGGGTAGGGAGGGAGATATAACAGGGTGGGTGAGGGTAGAGATAAGTAAGAACATTCTTCGTTTCAGCCAGCGACCACAGATGGCTGGACTCACAGGGGCTGTGAAATTGCTCAGCAGAGCAGGTTCCACCTGGGGGCAAGGAGTCTGACCTTTTGTATCCTCCCCTCAGTCTCTGGCTACAGGCTTCCAGGGCACGAGGCGTGATGGTGCATAACCACCCTGACAGGGTGATTCCTATCTGACTGAGAACAATTATCCAGCGAAGACAGCAGCTGTGAGACACCAGCTGCCAACATGTGCGCTAGCTGGGAGATGCGTGAACTACCAGGCGAGAGGATCTGGCAGGAGTAGCAACACCTGTAAGAGCATTATTAGCTTTTCCTTAAGCCAACAGTTATCAACGAGGGACAGTGTTGCATTGGGCAGTGTCCGGGGACATCTTCGGTTATCACAGCTAAGTGATGCCGGGGGCACTGGCCTCTAGTGGGTAGGCCAGAAATACTGACAAACGTTCCACAGAGCATAGGGCAGCCCCTCTCCGCATCATTATCCAGCCCCAAATCCCAAATGTCAGTGCTAATGTTTGGAATAAACAAATATATACAAGACAATGTTTACGGCTCATTACAAAAGTTATTGATTTTCTATTCATATCATTCAGACTTTACTAATCAAAAGAGGAAAATGTGGGATTGCATTGATTTGGCTAAGGAAAATAGACACACACAAACTCACTCTCAGGGGAACTTTTATCCTGTGAACACTATTAGTATTCCTTCACAATCTGCAACAACACGCATAAATTCAGCACGAGTCATGGACTGAAATGGCTACTTTGCAAATGTCATCCATACTCCCTTGTGCCTTTTTTCACATCGGCTTTTAGCCCTGCCTTTATCCACACCTTTGTGGAATTTGATGCCAGCACTTTGCTGTCCTAGACCTGTTTGCTCCTGAATTTTTATTTCTCTCCCCCTTTCTTCTGTGCTTTTTCTCCTTGGCTTCTGGCGGAACTCATAAACATCAGGATGTTTGCCTCCGGCTCTGCTCCTTTCCTTCAGCTGCACTTTGTCTAATGGGGACTCTGGCACACCCTGCGGCTGTCGGATCCGTCCTGCTCACTTTCACGGCCTCCCTCTGTGCCTCCTTGAAACTGTGGGTTCACACTGTCCAGCACATGATAGAAATAATCAATCCTCATTCTTCTTTTCTAAGGATTAATAAAAATTAAGCTACTTTTTTTTTCTCAAACAAGACAGTCTTTCTCATTAAGTCTTATATTCTTCCAATATTTTGTTTTTAATAATATGGAACTATTTGATATTCAAATAAAAATATGGCATATCTTCTAAGGGGTAAATTTCATGATTGAGACTCTCACACCACATTTATAATTTTCTTCTCTCTCCCCTCTATTTATTTCCTGAACTTGTGTGTGCGCGCACCTGTGTGCATGCCTCATCCAGATGTTTTATCTTCTTCATCTCTTAATTACACAGAGGATCTAATTCCACAAAATATATCACTGCTTTCTGTGGGAGACACCAAGCAGTCTCAGTAAAGCCTTGTCAAGTCAATCCCGTAATCATGAACAATATAGTGTACTATTTTGATATTCACGTCTCACTTTCCTCTAGACCTAAAATTAACAGGTAACTCCTAAAGCCTCTGATCTCGCTCTCACTGATGTACATTGCTTAAGCAAAATCCTAGAAGCATCTTTTTCAAACAAATCAAGACAAAACTACTTGCTACTACATATTATAATTTGTCACTTGGAGCAAAGAAGAAACTTTTGGAAAAGAAATGTGAAGGAAGAGACATTCAAAAGGAATGAGATCAAGGATTCTGGAAAGCTGGTGGTATAAAAAGCACCAGACATCTGTCTTCCCTGCCAGACCATAATTGTACTGGTGGAGTCTGTCTGATGTAACTATCTAGGAACCCTGGAGTCTATTGAAGACTTGCAACCTCCGGAGGAAGGCTTGGGAGGTACATCACGGTTCATTTATCTCCGGTTCATTCTTAGCACAGCAGCAGCTACCCCTCCGCCCCTTGGCAGGCAGCGAGGCACGTGCTCCTGAAGCAGCTTGCACACAACTTGTAAGAGCCAGGAGCCAGGTGAGTAAAGAGGACCCTGTCCTCCAAATACCAGGACTCTGTACCCTGATCACTGGTTGCTGTTTTTCATCACAGAGATGCAGGCAAAGAGGCAGTGGCCATCATTGTTCCATCTACCCATATTGTTACAGGTCTTTCCATTCAACGAAAGTGACTTTCAGGGAACTTAAAGGTCCAGCACCTTATTTAAATCCTTCATTTTTATCTCTCTCCCATTTTTGGAAGCCAGACATTAAAGACTAGGACATTCAAAAGCAACCACACATTCAGGGGAAGTTGTAAAATTCACTGTGCGTGCCTAGGGGAGGGCACAGGTTTAGCAAAGACCTTAGTTATATTTCAGGCTGATTCTTGACGCAGTGATAGTCTTAAGTGATCAAAAATCAAAATAACAATAACAACAACAAACAACAAAAAGAAATCAAATAAAAACCAGCAAAATGGGGGAAAGAAAAGGTATCTGATTTCTAGAGTTACCATATAATTAGATTCCAGTGTACAGTTAAAAAAAAAAACAAACCAACAATAACACACATATTATACAAAGAGACAGATATGTTCCAAAGGAACAAAAATGAAAACCAACAAAACTATCCATATAAAAGGCATAATGACAGATCTACAAGAAGAAGATTTTAAGACATGCTGAATTAAAGATGCTCAAAGAACGAAAGGAGGACATGAAGAAAGTCAAGAATGTGATGTATGAACAAAATTGAACTATCAATAAAAAAATAGAATACATAAAAAGAGAAACTAAAAAGAAATCCTGGTACTAAAAATAGCATAACTAAAATGAAAAAATAAATCACTACAGGGTTACAAAGGCATGTTTGAGCAAGCAAAAGAGTTGATAAACTTGAAAATATGACAAAGAAACAATCCGGGAACTGGACAGAAAAAAGACTCAAGTGAACAGATTCTAAATAAATGTGGGACATGTTTAAGCTGATCAATATATCCATTGTAGGCATGTCAGGAGGGAAAGACTGAAAGCCTATTTGAAAAAAAAAATAACAGCTGAAAACTTCCCAACTTTGATATAATATATGAATATAACACATCCAAAAATTCAATGCACTCCAATTTGGATGAATTGAAGAAGATTCAGACCAAGACACATTATAATTAAACTGTTGAAAGCAAAGCACAAAAAGAAAATTTTGAAACCAAGAAGGAAGCAACTTTTCACTTATAAGGACTACTCAATAAGAATTTCAGATGTCTCATTAGAAACTTTGAAAGGCAGAGGGTAGTGTGATATCTTCAGGGTGCTAAAATAAAAATAATTGATTGAGAATACTATATCCAGCACAACAGTCCTTCAAAAGTTATAAAGGAGAAATTAAGATTTTTTCAGATAAACAAAGGCTAGTGACTTCATTACCACTAGACCTGCCCTGCAAGATATGCTAAAGGGAGTCATGCAGGTTGAAATGAAAAGATATTAGTAACTCAAAGTTATATGAAGACATAAATATCTCAATAAAGTAAAAATGTAGGGAAGAGTAAAAGCTAATATTACTTAACAATATTGTTTTTTAAGGACTTAAGGAGGTAATACATTTTTAAAAAATAGTCTAAAAATTAATATAATTTTGTTTTTAAATTACACATTTTTCTACATAATTTAAGATAATGCACTAAGATTGTTATTAGTTTATGTTTTTGGATAAACGGTATATAAAGATGAAATTTTGTTACATTAACAGCTGAAAGGGATGGTGATAGTGTTTTTAAAGAAGCAGAATTTTTATATGTTATTACAGTTAAGCTGGTATAAATTAAAGTCAGAATTTTATCATTTTAGTATGTTAAATATAATCCCCTGGTAATCACAAAGAAAACAACTGAAGAACATACACAAGAGAAAATGAAAAAGGAACTTCAAACATTCACTATAAAACAAGACCAGAAATTCTAAGTTGGAAGGAACCATAGAACTAATTTAATACCAAATTATAGAACTAATTTAGTTTTATAGATAGAGGGACAAACAGATCCAAGGAGGGTAATTTCTAGACTATAACATCTCCTAATTTGAAGTTTACTCACTTTCCTCATGTGAGCTTATCATGTGGTAGGTGAAGAGTTATGTTCTGGTAAGGTTTTCTTAAGAATCCAGGATCATTAAGTCATCATTATTATCAACTAACTAGGGGCCTGGTGCACAAAAATTTGTGCACTTGGGGGGTCTCTCAGTGTGACCTGTGCCCTCTCGCAGTCTGGGACCCCTTGGGGGATGTCCACCTGCTGGTGTGCCTGGCCAGCCTGGGTGAGGGGCTGATGGCTGTTTGCAGTGAGGCTGGCTTGGATTTATTTAACCTCTAAAGTTGAAACTTTGTTGCTTTAACTGGAGCTCAGTCACGTTGCCCAACAATCCAGGCTCCCAGCACTTCCTTGAGCCCAAGGTGGGAAGCAGGTAACTGCGGTTTGTTTATCTTCTATAACTGAAACTTTGTTGCCGTGAGCAGAGGCCACAGCCAGCCTAGGCAGACAGGAACCTTAGCTTCCTCCATCGCTGGGGCAAGCCTCCTGCTTATTCCAGCTCAGGCTGCCCACAGCTCCCATTGATCCAATGTCCCAGCAAGGCTGGCTGGAATCAAGTTTCTGGGGTTTATTTATCTTCTAAAATTAAAACATTGTTGCTTTGAGCAGAGGACCAGCCAGCCTAATGGAAACCTCTTGATTATTCCAACTCCATGGCTGCCGGCTGCCATCTTGGCTGGGTTAATTTGCATACAGCCACTCTGATTGGCTGGTGGGCGTGGCTTGGCTGGTGGGTGTGACTTAGGTATCTCGGAGTGAGGGCAATTTGCATATTGCTCTTTTATTAGATTAGATACTAAGTTCTAGTCAGTGTTTTTCTTTAAATTAAAACCATTTCTGGTCTCTTGATATCTGCAGTAACCA